>JABUQX010115453.1:0-2500 GCA_015478945.1 Trachelipus rathkii | reverse complement strand
TTTTGAATCCCGGATTCCATAGTAGCAGCTCCAGTTCCTTTCCCATCTACGCAGAAGACTTTTTAATTCCGAAAAGTTCACCTGAAGAGGCCGCGCGTAATGCCGGCGAAAGCTAGTGAACAATTTTTCTGTAAATAAAGATAATATCATGTATTTTTAATGTATTAAAGTTTTATGTGAATAAGTGTGTGTATTTAATAATAAAGGGCATCTTCCATATAAATATTAAGAAAGTAGAGATTGAAATCTAAATTTTGCCATATATATATATATATATATATATATATATATATATATATATATATATATATATATATATATATATATATATATATATATATATATATATATATATATATATATATATATATATATATATATAAAAATAATATATATATATATATATATATATATATATATATATATATATATATATATATATATATATATATATATATATATATAGAGCGCTCCTAGCTGAGAGAGCACTCGCTTATCAAGCGAAGGGGCCCAGGTTGAAGACTGGATTGGAACGAGAGAATGTGAGCTATTCTCTATTAACTCTAGCTTCGTCCCACTCAGACGTTAATGAGTACATTGGTAGTGTGCTTTGCTACTAATGGGAAAACTTCCCGGCTTCCGCGATAGGTCTGGCCAGCCAGCGGATTTAGCCGTTAGGCCCGTGTAACCCAAGGACCTTTCTCGATGGGTTCACTGACAGGTCGTGGTTTTCCTAGAAGGCCATGACCTTCCTGGGGAGGACAGTTTTATATATATATATATATATATATATATATATATATATATATATATATATATATATATATATATATACATATATATATATATATATGGCATCGTTGTTGGTCTTTACAGTTTTATGTGGCAAGGTAGGTATCGTGACGTCTTTACAGATATATGTAGGAACGTCGGTTTCGTCTTTAAAGAAAATAAATAAATAATAATACACTCGTCGAACACTAAATTTCTGAAATCGGAATGTACGGAGTTACAACTGGAGGAGGAGTTTAGTGGATGGAATTCTCTGAATTCCGTTATGGAAGGGTTAAGCCCTTTAAACCCAATTTTTGCACAAGAAAATTTAAAGCCGTATTACAATAATAATAATAATAATAATAATAATAATAATAATAATAATAATAATAATAATAATAATAATAATAATAATAATAATAATAATAATAATAATAATAATAATAATAATAATAATAATAATAATAATAATAATAATAATAATAAAAATAATAATAATAATAATAATAATAATAATAATAATAATATACTACTACTACTACTACTACTACTACTACTACTACTACTACTACTACTTCTACTACTATTACTACTACTACTACTACTACTACTACTACTACTACTACTAATAATAATAATAATAATAATAATAATAATAATAATAAAATAATAATATAATAATAATAATAATAATAATAATAAGAAGAAGAAGAAGAAGAAGAAGAAGAAGAAGAAGAAGAAGAAGAAGAAGAAGAAGAAGAAGAAGAAGAAGAAGAAGAAGAAGAAGAAGAAGAAAATATATCTTATGTAACCTACTATAACTTTTTTGGGTTAGAGGATAGCTCAGTTGGTAGAGCGGTGGACTGTAGTTGAATCTTAGGAGACATCCATAGGTCACTGGTTCGAATTCGGTTCGAAGGATTATTTTAGAAAGAATAGAAAATTAATTTAAAATTTAAAATTTATTTCTTACATTTGTCTGGATTTTCTACCCAAAAACACCTTCAGTTGCGAGCTACGTAAGTGAAGAACTCTTTCACCAAGAAATATAAATCCTGTAAAAACGCTGTAAAGATTGATAGAACCCAAAAATAATCAATAATTATAGAGCTATGAAAGGTATAGACTTAATTTAGAGAGGTAAACTTTGCTCACAACTCTTCTAAGACATAACTTTTGTTTAAATTGAAAAAAAAAAAAAAAAAA
Source organism: Trachelipus rathkii (assembly GCA_015478945.1). Classification (NCBI taxonomy): domain Eukaryota; kingdom Metazoa; phylum Arthropoda; class Malacostraca; order Isopoda; family Trachelipodidae; genus Trachelipus; species Trachelipus rathkii. Next base: position 520 of record JABUQX010115453.1, on the reverse strand, counting down.
AAATCTATTGATTCATCTCCAAAGAACAAGGGAAATTTTTTCTGATTAGCTTCAAGTTTGGTTTAAAGGAAGAGCGAAAATAAGACTTTTGGGAAAAGGTATTCTGTTTTCGAGAGAAAGTGATTAGATCAAGAAATAATGCGCAATAGGCTTAACACAATCTTGCAAATTTAAAGCTAGAATTCAAATTACATAGATTGGAGGTTGATATGAAATTACCAAATATAAAAATCACATGTTTGGTAAAATAACTCATTTTACTAGCCATTTTGCTGACTTAAAAGAAGGCAGTTGTTTGTTTCGGTAACTTAAATAATTTGAGAAGACCATTGATATTTTAGTACCATTTTATGCAGTGAAAGAAATATTATATATAGAAATGATATATATATATATATATATATATATATATATATATATATATATATATATATATATATATATATATATATATATATATATATATATATATATATATATATAAAATATTATGTAAGATGATATATATATATATATATAT
>JABUQX010115452.1:65000-70316 GCA_015478945.1 Trachelipus rathkii | reverse complement strand
CGTTGTACTTCGTTCCGGTTTGGAATTTACGGGTGTTTAACCGTTTCCTCTTTTTTTTTGCACGTTTTCGCAGTTAGGGGGCCGAGGCCCCCTAGCGTCAACCTGCGTACGCCCATGAAGTTCACCATCGAACGCAAATGACGCAGATGAGCACAGACTCAGGATTTAAAGTAAGGAAGATTAAATTCAGCACAAATCACAGGAGATGAAAGAGAATTCCACAGAACTGAGGTGGCAGGAAAGAAGGAAGCACCGCAGCGAACTAGCCTGGAGTTACTCAATATCGACACAATACTCATGATGCAGACACAGCACCCCTTGTGCTACGAGGGCGCCGTAAAGGTGGTGGTACGCTGGTGGTAAGTTCCCTCGAGCACTTGCCGCTGCGGTACCTACAGAAAAGAGATAAAGCACCAACATCGCGCCGCAAAGATAGAGGGTCAAGTGAACTGGAAAGTACAGAACAGTTTATAAGCCTTTTGGCCTTTGACTCGACCCATCAAGCCGGGTGAAACTAAAAACCATCCAGATATGAGTAGCAGTACTCCATACAAGGGCTGATGAGTCCCTTGAATAGTTTGAATAACTGAGGAGAAGAGTAAAATTCTCGCAGTCTAAACAAAACTCCCAATTTCTTTGAGGCTACCCTAGGAACCATTGTGATGTGAGCTTTCCAAGATGTTATTTTTGTTTTTGTCAAGGCCAAGGATGATTATAATGTCAACAGGAGAGACGAGAGAACCGTCGAAAGAGATAGGAAAGTTAGAAGGTGTGTTAGAGAGGGAGATTTGTAGAAGTTGGGTTTTTAAAGAATTGAATTTCACAAGGTTGAGACGACCCGACCCGGAAATTCTATCAGATCAGAGAATAGAATCGGAAAGATTAAAACGAGTTAATTCAGAAGTAAAGAGGGAATAAGAATTGAAAATAGGTTGAAGAATGAAGAGGTCAGTCATCGGCATGAGTGGATAATAGAGTTGGATTGTGCATAGTATATATATATATATATATATATATATATATATATATATATATATATATATATATATATATATATATATATATTATATATATATATATATATATTTATATATACCTATATATAACTATATATATATATATATATATATATATATATATATCTGCAGAGATTTATTGCAGGGTGGGATGAGAGTGGGAGAGAGGAATGAGGATAAATTTGGAGAAGACGGAGGTGATGCTGATAAGTAAAGAGGAGGAGGAAATGAATATTAGAGTGAGGGATCAGGAATTTAAAGCAGGTTGATCAGTTTAAATACTTTGGAGTTTGTTTCGGGACGGGAAATGTTATTAACATAGAATTGAATAGTAGAATGGAAAAGTTTAATAATACATTAAGATTTATATCCATTACTACGAGACAGAAATGTCCCTCGAAAGGTGAAAATAATAATATACATGTGTATGCGACCCTATACTAACGTACGGTTGTAGAAGCGTAGGCTTTAGCCAAAAATCTAAGTGTAGATACAAGCACATATGGAAATAGAGGATGTTGAATTTATAAGGAGTTTTGAGGAGGATAGAATGAGAAATATTGATATAAAAGAGAGAGGAGCTGGGGAGGAAAGTATACTGAGTTTTTATTGAAAGGGACAGCTGCGATGGTACGAACATATGATGAGGATGAATGAGGATAGATACCCAGAAGAAGTACTACAGATGGAGCCCGGATGGAAGACTTAGTGTGGAACAACCAGGAACGGAATGGGTGATATCGTGAGGACGGATATTGAGAGAGAGAAGAGGACATTGGGATGGAGGAGCTAGAAAAGTCAGGGAGTCTATGGGGCCCGAACGCGGTGGAGTTTTCGTCAGGACTGGCCGACAGCGAACACACTTACAGGAGTCTGGTGAGGAAATATATATAGCATAATATATATGTATATATATATAGCTCGAGCCAACCTTATATATATATATATATGTATTATATATATATAACATATAACAGCAGCCAGCAACAAGTAGCCTTCAGCTTATGCTAACTGTTTGCTATGTATAGCAACACTGCATATAACCATATATATATATAACCTTAGCAGCCTTCTTCATACCTTCAGTAACCTTAACCAACATAATATATATATATATATATATATATATATGCTGCTATATACTATATATATATATATATATATATGTATAAATATATATATATATATATATATATAACAACATATATATATATATATATATATATATATATATATATATATATATATATATATATATATATATATATATATATCTTCTATATATATATATGGTCAGCCTCTAGAAGAGCACAATCCATATCTCCAAAAACACAGCTTAGCCACCGGGGAAGGGAATACATGAAGCTGGAATGCTGAGCTTCAATTTTAATAAATGTAAAGATATATATATATATATATATATATATATATATATATATATATATACGGTATATATAAATATATATATATATATATATATATATACATATATATATATATAACTGTAATATATATATATATATATATATATATATATATATATATATCAATGGCAACATATATATATATATATATATATATATCTTCTGCTATATATATATATATATATATATATATATATATATATATATATATAATATATATATATATATATATATATATATATATAATATATATTATATATATATATATATATATATATATATATATAACATATATATACTATACCTATATATATATATATATATATATATATATACTATCTTTATATATATATCAAAAACTTCATAATATATATAAAAATTAATACATTTTTGGATTCTGAGTAAAATTTTAGATAAGAAAATGTAAAAAAATAAAAAATAAAAAAAATATTGTTAATAATTATAGTAATGATTAGAAAACCTATTTAGAGACCTTTTATTGGTTGGTTAATAGACTCTATTAAATTTTGCTTTTTTTAACTAAAAATACCCCAAGGGTATACCCAAAGATGGCAGGAGCCGGGGTCTCTCGGCCTTCCGGGGAACTACAGGGTGGGACGAATTCCGCCCTCCGGTCTCCAGAACCCCAACTCTTTACCAATTGTCTCGGGGTTCTCGCCCACTCCCTACGGGGTATGGGCTACGTCCCCCTGTGTTCTACGTCAAACTTTACGTCTATAGCAGCAGTACAGCTTCTACAAATGTTGCCCTATATATATATATATATATATACTCACTATATATATATATACTATATATATATATACTGCTATATCGTAACTATACTACTATATATATATATATATATATATATCAGGCACGTGGTTTTACAGGGGAAGCACAGGAGGCCGGGCCTCCTCTAAAAAAAAATAAAAGCAACTAATGTAATAAAATAATTCAAATTACTATTTATTACTATTAAAATAATGTTTAAATTGTTATACAAGAACGCTAATTTTACATTAAGATCATTTATTCTCTTGCGAAACATTATTTTTCATAAGGATCATTGACTGGAGGAATTTCGATTTGTGCCTCCAAGAAAGCATAATTATAATGCTTTCAAAACACTGGTTGTCATGGCAACGTAAAAGAAACCTTATTCTAATTTTGTCTATTTTGAGGATTTTTCCACAAAGCCTCCTCTCGAAAACTAATTTTTTAAAAAATTAAATAAAAAAAAAAACTTCTTTAATATATACCGGTATATATATATATATATATATATATATATATATATATATATATATATATATATATATATATTATATATACTGCTATATATATATATATATATATATATATATATATATATATATATACTAAATATATTATATATATATATATATATATATATATATATATATATATAGATAGAGAGAGAGAGAGAGAGAGAGAGAGAGAGAGAGGATTTGAAATATGTATTTGTTTTGTCCCGGTTTATGTGATTTAGCTTTATGAAATTTAATTATTGATATGGAGATTGACAAGCTGTATGTTAAAATTATATTATATTAAAATTATATTTTATACTAATGGTGTTTACAGTCAAGAAAGGAAATTGTCATGTATGAATTATAAATTACGAAAATCTTTATTTATTATTATACCTCCGCGTTGAACAGCAGACAATAAGAGGAAAAGAACTTTCACGGTTAATATATATATATATATATATATATATATATATATATATATATATATATATATATATATATATATATTTTTAATATATATATATATATATATATATATATATATATATATATATATATATATATATATATATATATATATATATATATATATATATATATATATATTTAAAGTGCGAAATTATTTCTTTAAAAGAAATATTTAAAAAATAGGCCTTTAAATTTAATATTGATAAGATTTGTCTATGAAAAGAAGTTATAAAAATCGGCATGTAACTAGAAAACTATAACATCTACAGGAAAATAAATAACATTTTTGATTTCAGGAAGTAATTTCATCGAAGAAACTTAAAAAAAATTATTTATTCTGTATTTATTAATAACATCTTAAATATTAGTAAAATATTACACCTCGCATTGTATGCTTTGATTGACCGATTTGACCTTGAAACCTCTATCCATCGTTCTCGAGTTCTCGAGGTGCCAAATAGCAATTTTTTTACGATTTGGAGAAAATATTATTTTTTTCTTTTTATATCCTTTTTAGGGGGTTTGAGCCGACGGAGGGACGGAGCCCCCGTCGTCCCCCGGTAGGCCGAGAAACCCCGACTCTATCCATCGTTCTTGTTTACCCGGAGGTATTCGTTAGTTTTAAAAAAAAATCAACATTTGGCAACCTTTGTTTGCTCAGTCTTAGTAAGCGAGCATGTTCGATTTCTCAAAAAACTGTAATTTTTTCAACATTTATAACAAATTTAATTTTTTAAAAAGCGTTATTTTTTTTATTTTTTTTTAATTTCCGGGTTAAAAATGTCTCCTGATTAATAAAATGATATTTATTTTCGTGTAGCTGTTATAGTTTTTTAGTTACATGCCTGGCCTTTTCGGGATGCTGACCTATATATATATATATATATATATATATATATATATATATATATATATATATATATATATATTTATATATATATATATATATATATATATATATATATATATATATATATATATATATATATATATATATATATATATATATATATATTACTTTTTGATTTTGAAAATAAAAAATTAACTCCACATCAATTTTTAATTATATTATTATTATTATTATTATTATTATTATTATTATTATTATTATTATTATTATTATTATTATTA
>JABUQX010115452.1:55000-60000 GCA_015478945.1 Trachelipus rathkii | reverse complement strand
TAGGGAACAGCTGAGGGCTGCGACAGTAACCACCGTCTAAGAGGGGCCTATACACCTGTAACCACAGAATGTATAGGGGTTGAGCTATTAGTAACCACAGATAGCCCTAGTGAAACTCGAAGTGAGTTTGGGAACGAGTAACCACAAGTTCAATATGGGAACAGCTGAGGGCTGTGTTTCGACAGTAACCACCGTCTAAGAGGGGCCTATACACCTGTAACCACAGAATGTATAGGGGTTGAGCTATTAGTAACCACAGATAGCCCTAGTGAAACTCGAAGTGAGTTTGGGAACGAGTAACCACAAGTTCAATATGGGAACAGCTGAGGGCTGTGTTTCGACAGTAACCACCGTCTAAGAGGGGCCTATACACCTGTAACCACAGAATGTATAGGGGTTGAGCTATTAGTAACCACAGATAGCCCTAGTGAAACTCGAAGTGGGAACGAGTAACCACAAGTTCAATATGGGAACAGCTGAGGGCTGTGTTTCGACAGTAACCACCGTCTAAGAGGGGCCTATACACCTGTAACCACAGAATGTATAGGGGTTGAACTACTAGTAACCACAGGTAGTCCGAGGGAAGCTCGAGGTGAGCTTGGGAACGAGTAACCACAAGTTCAGTAGGGAACAGCTGAGGGCTGTGTTCGGCAGTAACCACCGCCTGGGCCTATACACCTGTAACCACAGAATGTATAGGGGTTGAACTACTAGTAACCACAGGTAGTCCGAGGGAAGCTCGAGGTGAGCTTGGGAACGAGTAACCACAAGTTCATAGAACAGCTGGAGGCTGTGTTCGCAGTAACACCCCGCTAGAGAGGGGCCTAATCACTGTTAACCACAGAATGAGTAGGGTTGAAAAGTATAGAACCACAGTAGTCCGGGAACTCTTAGAAGAAAACTCCAGCCGCGCTTAAAAAATCATTAAATTCGGCCTCTTATATCCTAGAGAAGTTGAATAACTAAATTACTAATCGATTAAAATGATCTTAAAATATTAACATCATATAGTTTAAAGAAATTAATTTTATTGAAACAAGTCGAAATTATTCATACTTCTTAGAAAATAAAGGGTAACTAAATTAATTTTAATAGCTAAAGAAAATGGAAGTATTTACAAACTCAAAATAATGTTTAAACGCCTAATATTATTCTTATCATTAATATTCCTTATATGAACAACGAAAATGACTAAATACTACTATTTATATCTTAAAACTACTTATTTAAGCTTTAGAAATCCTTAAATACTATTTATTAAAGATAAATCAAAACGATTCTTTTAATGACGGAGAACGTTCAAATCTTTAAAATGCAAGAAAAGCTTTATAAATTATATAGGCTTATTAATTAACTTTAAACACATACAAGTAATTAAATAATAATATTATACAATATATTAACATATTTACTAACTAAAATAATCTTTTAATATCCATTTCTTAAAATTATGAAATAAAACAATATTCGAATACGAGACATTTTGAGAAGGAAAGCGTCTTCCAAATCTTTATCATTGCGAAGCTCAAAAAGATTTAAATGTATTCTTTCCCTTATAATTTGTATATACATTTATTTACATTTTAAATAAAGTCACTGTGTTTTAATTATAAATAATAAAATAGAATCATTTATGGAAATATCTCAAAGCTTAATTATATGGGTAACTTAAATAATAAGAGAGCGTCAACATTTGTACATAAAATGATAATATAATCGTTATTCCAAAAGTCTTAAATTTAAGGGTAACTTCTATAATCTATTCTTTTATAAAGGAAGTTGGAAGAGAAAAAAGTAAAAATTTTACACTGCCCCCTCTTTAAGATTTCAACTTCTTTAGTAAAAGAAAAGATTATTATAAACTAATTTCTAATATAAACAATGTATTAAATCTACTTGAATTATTTACACTTCGATAATATTAGAACTTCGGCAATGAAATATTTATCAAAACTTAAACCTATATTTACATATTTACAAGAATCATTAATCAGGAACGGGAGACTAAATAAGAAACAAGAAAAATTACGTTAAAGCCAAAAAAAAATAATAAATTTATTCCGAGATCTTTCGCATAAGATCTTAATATATATATAATATATATATATATTATATATATATATATATATATTATAATATATATATATATCATAGCACACCCTATCCCTCAAATCAGGAACGCCAAGATATATATATATATATCGTCTGTAACTGAAAAAAGAAAAATATTTATATATATATATATTAATATATATATATTATATATATATATATATATTATATATATATATACAATATATATATTATATATACTATATATATATATATATATAGCACACCCTATCCCTCAAATCAGGAAACGCCATATATATATATATATTTAGTATATATATATATATAATATATAATGATATATATATATATATATATATATATATATATTATATATATATATATATATATATTATATATAATATATTATATATCCTATATATATATATAGCACACCCTATCCCTCAAATCAGGAACGCCACTGATTATATATTATACATATATATATATAGTATATATATATATATATATATATATATATATATATATATATTATATATATATATTTATATATATATATATATATATATATATATTATAGTATATATATATATATATATATATATATATTAGGGATGGGCCCAATATATATTTCTAATATTCGCGATTGTAAATGTAATGCGAATATTTTTTTAATCGTGAATGCGATTGTGAAGGCGAATATTTTTTAGTATTCGCAAATGCGAATAATTGTCTTTCCGAATGCGGATATGCATATCGCCAGTAATGTGCCACTTTATAAACTAGGGTTAAATGGAGTATTTGTTTCTTTTGTAAGAGTTCAACCATAAAAAAAAATTGAATGAATAAAATACATTAACTTTCCTATGTTTCCGGGATGCTGAATGACGATTTGTTCTTACACGCATCTCGCCAACATTTAAAGGAGGAAAACCACGAGGTTGATATCATAATCAATAATTGAAATAAATTATTGAAAGGTACAAAAATAATTTATAAAAAAAATTTATAAAAAAAATTAGACCAGCACCACTACACTAAAGAGATGTTCTTGGTGGACAAGCAAGGAAAGTCCTTGCTAAAAGTGAAATATCAAGATACGTCTCCTCCCTCGTGCATCCTCCATTACACAAGAAGGTTCGTCACTGGAAATGCATTTTTCTTTAACGTAGTGCTCGATGATTTTTGATGCCTACTCAAAAAGCTGATCATCCTCATCCTCACCCTCACTGCCCGAATGTAGAGTTACATACATAACGTCTGTAACAGTGGTTCTTGTAGATGGTGTTAAAAAAGCCGTTAACTGTTTTTTGTTGTTTTATGAATTATTTTAGATTTTATTTTTGCAATTCTACGCATTTTCCGCCGACGCTGATTTTGACCATCGCCGTGGAAAACTGGAAAATGATTTTTTTTTTTTTTTTTTTTTTTTTTTTTTTTTTTTTTTTTTTTGTATCCAGGGTTCAAAAACCTTTTGTTAATTTCTCCCAATATCGTAGCTCTCATCATTTTTATTTCCTTTTGAGAGAATTTTGCTGACTGATGTTTGAGATGTCACACCAATTCTAATGTTAAGGTTCAGAGTTTGTGTTATTCACTCAAAAGAAACAGGCTTTCTTCATATTGACACCAAAGTCTCTCATGACAGAGTGAGCATCATCTGGAGATGGTTTCCATTTCGCCAACATTCGATTAAATACATCACCGAGATATTCACCTCTTGTGAGGTTTAGTGAGTGGTTCAGCTCACAACAGAAAATTTTGGCGTTTGAAATCCTCGTCTTCAGCATGAATAGTCAGATAAAACAAATAAACTTTTAATTGAGTCCGACCATTCGTTGTGGAGAAAGCTAACTTGGATGATTATTTGATAGTGTTTATTAATTTTGAAGCTTTAGTATTAACGCAGTCATACATTTTCTGACCAACAATATCTCTGAAATATTTCCTTTAACGTAGTGGGTATAAACGGACAGCTCCTTTCATTAGTCGTACAAAGCCAAGAATTTGGAAAGGAAAGATTGTCCATTACTACAATTTTAGCAATTTTACTGTCCACGTTTTGTGTTTTTCGGTTTTAGCGTCCTATATCTTTGTATTTTCTATACAAATTTCAAAAAGAATCTGTTTAATTCTTAAAGTTGGTATTGAAGATCTGTTCCTGCATTACTCATTTTCTTTTCTACATCTTCCTTGTGATTGCTGCTTAATTGGGTTCTTAACCCAGATGTTGCCCTTCCTTTCTGAGAATAATTATGATTGGAAAGTATACAGAAAACACTTACGATGTCATTGGAGAAAATAACGAATCAATTCCAAACCACACAGGATGGAGATTTCATTACGTAATTACTTCAGCAATGATGTCGAGCCCATATACTCACACATGTACAAGTTCTCAATATTGTTAGACTTTGGGTGACTCAAATTACTGCCATGACCTAGAGTCGATATAGTCAACCTATTTTGATCAGTTTATCACAAAAGTTGCTAAATTTTCAAACAGGTCCTATCAAATCAGGATCGTATTGTCAAAGGCGTTTCCTCATCATATGCTGGGATCTTTCCTGTGGAAGACTTGAACAGCAAAAATAAGATACAGAGATGAGAAGATGGTAGGAGGAACCCAGATGTATAAAGAATTTAATAATACAAGAAGGATTGAAAATTAAGAAATGGTCTGTAATGCTAGGTTTATTTAAAAGGTTGGATGCTAGTAGGGAACTACAAGAACTGTTCGAGGTTCTTGATGATAGAAAATTGGTTGGTGAGCACACCAGCTGTATCTTGAGAACTTGAGAGAAATCCATGGCGATGGTGAAGATCGAAATTGCTAAGACTGATGATTTCAGATAAAGTAAAAGACAAAGAAAATTCTCTATTCTCGAGTTTAAGAAGTCGAAGGATTTATGATAGTCAATTGAGTT
>JABUQX010115452.1:0-42500 GCA_015478945.1 Trachelipus rathkii | reverse complement strand
AAATAATATATATAATATTATATAAAATAAAATATAATTACCTAACAATATTTTCTTTATAATACCTACCCTGTTTTTCTAAAATAGTAAGCGCCATATAGCAAATTTTTAAAAGAAAGACATCATTATTAACAATTCGTGCATTCCAAACGACCTTGAAAAGAAACTTTTATATGAAAGAAAACGAATAGGGTGTGAGAAAACGAAATCAAAATGAATGTTGACTGAAAAATTTTAATAATAATAAAGAAAACATAAATATTAGTTATGTAATTTTACTTTCGAGCATAAAAAGAAACTGAAAAACACATAGAGGGAGGAGAGACTTTACTATCAACGTGACGTAAAGAAGAGAAGTTACCCTATTTTCAACTACAGTTAAAGAATTATATACCATAATTCTTACTAATTATAAATACAAGATAGAGATTTTAAATTTAGTAGATATAAAGGATTATTTTAAATACAGGATGACAAGTATTTTCTGCAAGTGACGTTACTTATTTCAACGTATATAATATAATCTGATTATAATTTAAAATACGATAAGTTAAGCTGTTTATGGCTGGGAGCCTGACATTAAAATGTACTCATCTAAACAATGGCAATAAACAAAATAAAATAAATGATAAAAATAACTACTAAATATAATATATATAAATACTTAATAAAAAATATAAACTCTAATCATATAATAATATAATAATAACTAAAATAAATAAAAAATGATATTAATATATACAATTAAATATACATAATAAATACTAATATATAAAAAAAAAAATAACAACATAAAAAATAAAAAAAAATACAACAATATAATTAATATACTAAAATATAAATAATAAAAGAAAAAAATGAATCGTCAAATAATGATATAAAATCTGTAATATATATACTATATATAAATCAATATATAATATATAAATATATAATATAATAATATATAATGTTCAATTAACCCCATGCAATAATGGAACGTTAATAAGACTTTGCCAATAATTCTAACGGTTTCGGCCTTAGCAGTCCGGAAAACTAACTTTAAGGTCATATAAGATTATGTTAAGTAGAAACAGTTTAGAATATTTTAGCTACTTAATAAAACTTACCAAAACCTGAACTTATTGGGTCCTAAGCAGGATCTTCTTTCTATTCTTTCTCTACTCTCTCTCTCTCTAATATCTCTATATAATATAATATATATAATAATAACATATATGTAATAAATATAATAACTACCCTAATAATATAAAATATATAATATAATAAAATAAGATAAAAAATTGAATAATAATAAACTATAATACTATAATACTACTCCAATATATATCCGCTCACAAGGCGCAAAGCACTATTGCAAGGAAGGGGCGCTAAAAAAAGCAAACACAACAAACAATCTACAAACTAACGCAAATGACGACAAGATGAGCACAGACAGCGGGCTAAAGTAGAAGAGAGAGTGTAAATTGAAGTAGCAGAAACAAACAACAGACAAGAAAGAATGGAAGAAGAAATAGACGAAAACACGAAACAAAAAAAAAACAAGGTGGAAACAAGAGAAAGACAAAGAGCATGGCAACCGGCAACGCAAACTATTACTGCGTAATCCGACTAAAAATAAATACAACACACCAAAAACATCATAATGCGACACCCAAGCACCCCAAATAGTAGCGAATATGGAAGGCGTCTTAAGGTCGGTGGCACGCGAAGTGGAAAGTATCCCTCGCGCAACTATAGCCCGCATACAAAAAGATAACCTATAAGAAAAGAGAAATACAAAAGCAAACGAACAAAATTCGCGACAACACGCATAAAGATAAAAAAAGGATCAAAGGGACACCACATACAGAAAGACAGAACCGGAAGCAGTTCATCAAAACGTACTATATATTGCTCTTGACTCCAGACCCATATCACCAAAAAAAAAGCCCCGAGAGTGAAACAAGAGCCCCCCAGAAATAAATAGAGAGCAGTAGACTCCAATCCCCCAGAAGGCGCAATGAGACCCAGTAGAATAAACTGGACGATAAAAACTAGCTGACACCAGAGGAAAATAAAACAGTCTTACGCAGTCTAAAACAGAAAAAAAAAACTCACCAAGATTCTCTTAGAAGGCCGCCTAAAGCCAAACCCAACTATGTGAATGTGAGGTTTAACCAAAGACACATCTTTTTTAAGTACCTGTTAAGATGCCAAGAGATGAATTATTATTGTCAAACAGATGAGAAGACAAGAGACAGAATCCAGATACAGAAAGAGAATAGGGAAAGATTAGAAAAAACGAGTGTCCTATAGAGAGAGAGACAGATTTAAGTAGATAAGAATTGAGTTTAATTAACAGCCAGTTAGAAAAATTTCCAAAGGTTGAAAGCGACCCCCACCATCCCGGAAATTGGCATATCACAGAATAAGAAACAAAAATCAGCAGACGCCAATAAAAGAATCGAACGAACAGCATCTCAAAGAACGGCAGAGAACAATAAATCAATAGAAAGTAAAAAGAAAGGCAGCAAGATTGAATATGAGATTGAGACATAAGAAAAGGGAATAAGAGATACATACAGACAATAAAAGTGAGTGGAATAAAGAGTAAGATGTGCCAGAGAGAGAAAGAAATGCGTTAATACGAAAAAAGCAAAGAAATAAAGTAGGAGAAACAATGGGTAAAGAAAATACTCCAGAATTCAACCTTTTCGGAAATAGGACCAAGAAAATATGAATAACTCACAACCATAGACCAACTTGCCGAAAAAATAGTCCGATTTGAACTATGCAGACTATGAGGATGATGAGCAAAAAGAGAACGAATGGTTAAGCCATGGAGAAGCTGCCGAGAAAGCCAGTGACGCGTGCACTACCAGAAAGTCCAAATGCTTTGAAAATGTTTAACGCCATACACGGATCATATATCCTATGTAGAAAGGGTCCACGCAAATAAAGGGAAAAAAACATTAAAAAAAGGTGATAAATAGCGCTGGGAACTAAATCAGCCAAGAAAAAACCTAGACGCCGAAGCCGCCAAGAAAGCCAACAGCTCTGGCCGCATACGAAGAAAGAAGGAAATCCGAGATTCCCAGAATAGATCTAAAAGAAACTGAGAGTGAGAAGGGTTGAAAAGAACATAAAGAAAACCAGACATAACAGTTAAAAATAGTATAAGAGAGACCTGAATAAGATAAGAAAGCGCATACAGAGCAGCGGCAAAACTTATTTTGGAATAAGGTGGACATCAAAATAAGACGACGCTTACCAAACAACTGAGGGAAAGTAAGCTAGTAAATTGCAGACTAAGAGAAAACCTATTAGGTGAAAACGGCGAAGGACAGGGCCAGCAGAGAAGCAAACAAACCTCACCTCAAAACTCGGGGAGGAATGCCATCCGGAACCAACACGCTATATCCTATCGTTCTATAGATTTCAGAAGGCCACAATCGACACCCAAAACATAATAATATTAAAATCTAACAGGCAAAGGGAACAATAAGAAAGACACCTGAAGAAGGACGGAGGAGGAAGAGAAATATGCGCAAGAATACGAATCGGATTGAAAAGATAGAGGAAAACAAATCAGGAAGCCGAAGAGAATATCCGCCGTTTTCAGTTAGGAGAGTTAGCTACAGCAGTACCATCAGATCGAATAAGAGGAGGAGAAAAGACAGATTTAGAGAAGTTGTTGAAAGAGAAACCTAAGTGTTTTAAACTGAAGCAAAAGAGGCAGACAAAGATTATGTCAAGAAATAGGAGACCAAAGGGAGGTCGAGCGCACTTATAGTTATGATGAAAAGCACGCTTTGCTCACTCGAAGCAAGATATCACATGGACAAACAACGCAATATCTAGACTGAATGAAAAATCACCTAGCAAGAGTGTAGGCAGAACAGACCGCAAATATTATACCACCAACCGATACACGCAACATAGAAATTACTACTCGCACTAAAACTAAGGCCAAAGAGAAACAATTAAACACTCGAAAACCATGGAAAAATTATGAACCCGAAGAGAGAAAAAGATTTAGTACGAAGAGGAAATGAATCCAAATAGACTTCATACCCATTAAACAACAGAAATTAAACAAGACCCACCCACTTGTCGACAGCCCAAGCGAAAAAGCGTCACCAGAGGAAAAGCAGGTAACATACTCACAAATTATAGTATCAAGACGTAGAAGCAAAAAGCGCAAGCAGACCCCCAAACCATCAAGGCACGAATCAAAACACAGTGCCAGAAAGATACAGAAGTATACCAAAAAAACAAAAACTACAAGGAAAAAAAAGTAACATTATAAAATAATATATAATATAGAAAAGAATACTTAAAAAAACGTAAACAAAAAAAACTACAATATATAAATATAATAAACTATAATAATATATAATTAATATTAATACTATTATTATAATAAACACTAATACTAAAACATATAATAATATTATAAACAATAAAAAAAAAATACCAATAAAAATGGCCAAAATAAATCTTATTAACACATCGACTCATATATACCTAATATAAAAAGTAATATATCTCCAATAATATAAAAACAAATAAAAATACTAAATAAAAAAGTTACAAAACAATATATATAAAAAATTAATATAATACGATAAATATTAAACTATATATTATTAATAAACAAATAACTCATATATATTATAGTATATAATATCATATTATATATATATACAAAAATAAGTAATAAATACATATAAAAATAAATAATAAATACTATTACTAAAATAACAAACCCAAATAAATATACATATACTAGTATTCAATGGGACAAAACTAATATAAGAACAAATATAACCAAGTATATAAAAACAAAATAAATAACAAAATGATTTCAACAACCAATAAAATATAATAATAAACACATAAAAAGACTAATATAAATAACCTATATAGGATCAGCCATCAAACCAGACAAAGACAACAAAATAGCATGACTAAAACAAAACAAAAAAAACTAATAACTAAAATACATAAAAATATATGGTAGCAAATTTATAAAATCAGGGAGGAAAGGCTAAATATACAAACAAAATAGAATTTAAACAAAAAAAAACCAATAAGCAGGTTTGAAAAATTTAAAATTGGTTAAAAATGTTTGGAGAAGAGTAAATTGTATCACATTTGAAGAAAAATTAAACAAAATTTTGAATACAAAACGCTTCGCGTGAACGTCAAAGATGCCAAATGGCGATTTTATTGTAACTAAAAAGCAAGCAAAATATGCACCAAGGGTAAATCACAAAACAAATAGGACCAAAAAAGTCGCGGGTTTCTCGGCCTACCCGCGCGGAGACGGCGAGGGCGGGACAAATCGTTCCCCCCCTGTTCCCTCCGTCGGCCAGCGAAACCACCTAAAAAAGACAAATGAAAAAGAAACAAAACAAAAAACAATTTCTCCAGAAGCATAATAAAAAACAAAATACTTGTGGGCAAGCTGACTCGGCCACTACTGCAAAACATGAAAAGAGCTTGATAAGAGAAGCGTAACGCCTCGCTGAGCAAAGAAAATTAATAGAGCTAATACAAGCTAGACCAAGACCAAAGATATATCTAAAAATCATTTAAAGGTTAATAAGATAAAATATTAGAATCAAAATATTGTTTTTAAGTTCATCGATGAAAAATTGCTTGCTGAAAAAAATGTTATGTATTTATTCCCTTTTATAACTGTTATAGTTTTTTAGTACATGCATGATGCTTTCGGGAGATACTGGACCTATTATATATATATATAAGAACTATATATAGATATTATATATAAAGAGATATACATATATAATAATATTAACTAATTATAAATAATAATTAATTATCATATACATAAGAGTAGAAGAATATATAAAAAATTATTATAAGATATATATAAAAAAAATATAGTATAAGTATACTATATACTTACTAACTTCACTATACTTACAATTACTTCTGCCCCTGGCCAACCTTAATGGCAGGGCCCAAATCACTACCTCACAGGAAGCCGGCTCGCCACGCCACTGGGCCGTATCCACAGGTCGGAGAAAGTGAAGCTATAGAAGAAATGGTGCGGGAGAGGGAGCGTACGGAGACGCAGAGCACCGCCAGAAGAGAGATGCATACCATTGTGTCATGGGAAATCGTATGAAACATCTGTGCAAATTGGAGAGGCTGAACAATATATCAATGCAGTATAATGAGCCTCTGATAGTTTATATTAGCATAGAGTTTTAGAGATCGCGCTCGACCTGAGCTAGCATCCCGGCGAGGTCGATTTGGGCACGCTTGCCGAGACGCGATATTTCCCTTCCCTAGGGGCGAAGAAGTCAAGTTTTAGAGGAGGCGCCGGTCGGCTCTTCACAGTAAAATTGCTATCTTCGGACAAGGTTAATTTGCGCGTACTAGGTGTTTGAGCAAAGTATGCACGTACGGCGTATGCGGTCTCCATGAACCAATTGAGCAGAGGGAGGGAAGAAAATGTAAGTAGTTAGTAAATGGGTATAAGATAGAGATGAGGCTAGATAGAACGAGAAGGGGGGATTTTAAGTCTTGAGTCGGAGGCGGGGAGGATGACGGAAAAATAAGGTAAAAAATTTCCATGCGGTGGATAACTTCGAACGTTGTATCAAAGCTCGCAAAAGTGTCAAAAACACGAAAAAAACAAAAATTAAGTAAAGGAATAAATAAAAAAGGAAAATAACATAAAATAGTATCTGCACCAAACAAATATTATGATTGAGAACAGAGTCTGCGCAGAGTTACACATAGGCACCCCATATGATAAACGCTCCCAAACAAATAAACAAACGAAATCACACTCCATAATTATAACCAGAAACATATCAAAACAAAGCATACATAAAAAAACATATATACACATAACAAAGGACCGGACCTCCTTTGCAAAGAGGCGCCAAAAACCCCGTAACCAAGGCCACGGTCAATACCGCAAAGTAAACAACAGCATCCACAAATACCAAATCAGCCACAAAAAATGATAAAAAACCATAATAATGAAAAACCAATGATAAATGAATATACAGAAAATTATAAAAGGCACAAATGAAACAGAAGAAAAAAAGAACAACAAGAAGAAGAATAACAAATTACCGAGAGATCGTAAAAACAATAACAACATCGAAAAAAAAAGAAAAAAGATGAAAAAAGAAAGAAACAAAAAGAGAAAGAAAATGAAGACTCATTGGAAATGAAAAAAGATTGGAAATTGGAGTCGCAGAAAAAAAAGAAACAGAGAAAAAGAAATGAATGTAAATAAAAAGGAGAAACTAAACAGAATAGAAACAAAAGACGATAAAAATAAAAATATGAAATATTAACAAGAGAAAAAGCAAAAAAAGAAAATAATAAAGGATCAACAAATTTTCTGGTAATTCTAAAATGGCCCACATATTAATAAACAAGTACTGAAATCAATGAAACAAGCGAAAATACAACTAAAAAAAAAAAGAAAAAATTGACAGAAGCGTTAAACATAGTTTGGATAGAAATATTACTGAGAATTAACAATAGTAAGAAGAAAATAAAAGATAAAAACAGAAGAATAAAAAAGCAGAAAAAATACAAAACAAAAAGAAACAAGAAAAAAAGAAGAGAGACAGAATAAGCAAGAAAAGAATAAAAATGGAATAAAAATAAAAAAACTTGAAATATGGATAAAATTGAAATGTGTATATGAAATTAACGAAACGAAAGATTAATGTTATATATAAGAAGAAAAAAAAAAAAACAAGACAATAACGAATACCCCGGAAATTAAAAAAACTAAAAGATTAATAGAAAGAGAATGAGAAAAAAGAATTCTGCGAAGAAACGATACAGAATAAGAAATCTATTATAGAAGAAAACAACAAAATAAAAAAAAGAAGTAGTATAAATATTAAATCGAGAATAAAAGTATAGACGAGTCTTATAAACAACACCAGAAAAAAAGAACAGAAACGTATAAAATAGCGAACCTTAACAATGAAAAAATGAGAGCACAGTTGAAGCCGAACAAAAAGACTTAAAAAAACCAAATAAAAATGAAACCCGACTATCACACAACATACCTCTACTCATCTATACACAATATCACTACCTCAGTCCGACAGCCCCTCCAGAACCACCAAGCACAAAGTAAAAAAAAAGATTCAAAAAAAAAAAATAGAAAAATAAAATAGACAAGAGAAAAAAGATATAGAAATAAGAAAAAAGAAGAATAACAATGAAAACAAGAAAGTTTAAGAAAAAGGATAAAAAGAAAAAATATAATCATAAGAGAATAATCACAAAAAAGAAAAAAACAACTAATAAAAAATGAATAAAAAAGAAAGAAAGAAAGAAAACAAAAAACAAAAAAAAAAACAAAATAATGAAAAAAAGAAAAAACGAAAAGAAAAAACAAAAAAAAAAATGAAAAAGAAGAACAAAAAAAAAAAGAATAAAAAAAAAAAAAAAAAAAAAAAAAAAAGATATAGAAATAACACATAAAAAGGAACAGTAAACAAAAACTATAAAAGAAAGGAATAAAGCAAAAAAAAAAACAAAAAAAAAAAAAAAGGAATGAAAAAAAAGAAAAAAAAAAGAGAGAATAAACAAAAAATAAATAAAAGGACAAAAAGATAAGAGAGAGAAAAGGACGAACATAAGAATGGAAAATAGAAGAGAAAACAGATAAAAGAGGTAACAAGATCAAGAAGAAAAAAAAAAAATTAATCCATTCAAAATAACAAACAAACAGAATTAGAAGAAAAAAAAACTAAGAAAAAGAAAAAAAAAGAAAAGAAAACCAACAAAATTACGAAACATTTTTCACAAAATAAGAGAAAAATAATCTAAGTATTAACGTGTTAAATTATCAGACCCAATTTCAACAAAGATAAGAAGCAAATGAGAAAAAAAAATAAGCAATTAAGGAAACATAAGAAAGTAAAAAAAAAAGCCACGCCATCAGCGACAGCCCAACACAAAGAACATGCCCAGTAACCCAAAACCTAGGAACCTCAGTAATGCAGTTAATAGAATCAAGAACATACAGCTTCGAAAATAAGGAACAAAAAGCGTATCGTACGACAAAGAGAGACGGGCTAAAAAAACGGGATTAACATAGAACATAAAAGAAAACAGACGGGGTAAAACAAGAAAACAGATAGGCCTTAGGAACATACCAAAAAAAAATAAAACCTACAACAAACCCACACCCCACTCCAAGCCGGAACAACGAATCCCAAATGCGTCCAGACAAGTCCACCCCAGTAACATACACCCACCCCCCCCCGAACAAATCGCGTCAACAAACAGAAACAAATAAAAAGGGTCGAATATGCCAACGAGACAGGAACAATGGGAAAACAAAGACCACGGAAAGGAAGAAATCATGCGAATTACGGCAGGAATATAACAATAATAAAATAAAAGTCCGTGGGAAAACCATGTGGACCTATCAAAAACTGCTTCAAGACCACGACACATCCACCTACACCAACCACACCAGCCTAAACACATATGAAAGAGGAGGCAAAAAACAAACGAATATTAAACCAAACAAAGAAAGTTGGTGTCTTTTTTGGTTTCATAAAACTAGAAAGAAGAAGAGAAGAATGAAGATGAAAAGAAGAAGAAGAATAAAAGAAAAAGAGAAAAAAAACGAGAAAAGAAGAAACAGAATAACAGAGAAACATATAAATATACACAACAACAAAACAACACACCAACACGCCAAAACCCAAACACCCACAAACACCCGAAGGACACCACCCCAACAACCCGACACAAGGACCAGGCCGGACAACGGGGGAAGCAGAAACAAAAGAAAACCAACACCGACCAACACGAACAACACCACCCAACGTCGAACCGCGAGACAAACAGCACCACCGCGGGCCGCCAAAGGCGCAGGCCATACGACAAGGCACCACGACAGAACAAAAACGCCAAACCCAGAAGGCGAAAAAGGCGTCGCCTGTAGTTGTTCTCTCTCTCCTGCTACTTACTGTCGACCTTACATGACAAACAGACCATAGGATAAAAATCAGAATAAAACTAGCACATATAAAACCAAACCGAGGCGGGCGGATTGCAAGCACAAACGCCGAAAAAACACATTGACAATCAAACCAGAATAGCCGCCAACGAAAAAAAAATCAGAGAAACAGAAAACACACCAAGCGACCAAAACACACAAAAGAAACTTATTAAAGGGAGAGACTACAGCGGGCCACATGCGGCAAGACGGAACAAAGGAATGGAAAAGCCGCGCATGCAGGCCCCAACTATAAGCGCACACCACCTACTAAACTTCAAAACCAAATAAAAACAACAGATGCCAAACACAAGGAAAAGACAATACAGCAATCGTGCGGGCTAGACCGAGACGCCTCCAACAAAGCGCCATCCCCGTGGGGCCTAGAAAGGAAAATACCCGGAGGAGCAGAGGAACTCTGGTGAAAACAAGGGTCGGCTGGATACGGTATTTATTTAAGATTACCATATGGCGCCCGCCGACCAACTCCTCCAGGATGTGTGGCGCAGGATGGAGCAGGCTAGAGAAGTTCGTCGTCGTTAACATGTTGATGGAGGCTCAGCGCTTGCTTAATTTAGCTGCCAAGCCGTGCTAGATAGAATTCTGCAGGGCTCCGGATTTATGCGCCAAGAAAAAGATTGTGTACTAATATTATCTTGAGTGTTCGGGATTTTCGCACGCGTGATGGAGACCAGCCTGGTATGAGGCTCAGTGATTTCAAAGATTGATGTCCTCGATGGGAGCTGCTGATATATATGACATGTAGAGTGTGACGTGTGTGTTCCCTAGTCATCTCGATCGCTGAACAGTCACGGGCCAACCAAGAGACGAAGTGACAATATTGCATGAACGCAAAGAGCGTTCGGGAGAAGAGACGAAATGTAGAATAGAATTTAACAAGATCGCCGCGGTGAAGGAATGCATTAGGTCGATGGGGGAGAAAACTATCTGTTGAGTGTCACCTATGGTAAATGTCCCACCATATTTTTGGAGTTGTCTTAAGTGGAAAGCAGAAGGTTATTGAATACTCAGAGGCTAGAATCAAAAAGAACTAATCAGGAATGGGGACGGGCGGAATTGAGTCGAACGGTCAGTAGGGTTAAAAGACCCGATAAACTGGCGCCCAGGAAATTTAAAACGAGGGGCTGCCTGATACATCCTGTTGACGAGGATTAACCCAATTTAGTCTGAATAGATGTCAAATATTCCTGGGTTATTGTGTGGCAAATGTTTGAGTCTGAAAAGCGTGTCGGGAAATAAGACTGAATGCTCGTCTGACACGTTAGAAGTAAATAAGTTTACGGTGGGATTGGTAGGGATGTGGCAGGGAGATGGGTACGAAACCACAAAAGATCTGCTTGTGGAGTAATAAAGAGGTCTGGCAGAGCAAACAGACACCAGACGAAATGAGCACGAAGAAGCCCGGCAACATGGGAGGAGAAACAAAGGAAACCCCAACCCAGTAAACAATAGAATGGAAGAGAGAATTTTGGCCGGCACCTAACGCGGACGCCATTTTGTTAATTCTAGATAGAATGATAGAAGAGGGTTAGATTTTTCGTATAGAGACCTTAGCGAGAAACGTATTGTGAGTGAAAATTGGAAGAGCATTTTTTTGTCATTATTATTACCAAGGGGGGAGTGGATGAATTTTTTGAATAAGGATAGATGTGTAGGGACAGTGTCGAATGCTCTTGTATGGTATCTATGAGCAGTGAAAGTAATATGAATCTGTGGGGAAGGAGGACTTGTTTGAAGCCAATTAATGAATGGTTTGTTAGTAAGGGAGGTGAAGGACTGTGGTTGTAAGGATGGTTGCTTCTGAATCGTGTTGGGAAAATCTGGAGAGATAAAATGGGGTGCGGAAATTTTGTTAGTAATTTAATTATTTGCATGTAAATAATAAGCAAGAGCCAGAGAAATTGGGCGAGAGCGTTAGGAGGGGCGAGAAAGGAGAAAAGAAAGAAAACACACACACAAACAAGCCAAAGGGATACGAGCGTATTGAAATAAAAAAAAGAAAAAAAAGAAAGAAAGCAATAAACATATATTAGTACTGAATATGAAAAAATCGCATTGATACATGGCGCTATACGGATGTTAGATAAGATAAGTTGTGGTATATATATAAAAGAAAATACCTACCGGATCGGTCAGCAGTGACAGTAGTTAGATAGTAAATATAAAGTATATACTCGATAATAGGATATAGATATATGATTAGTAATATAAACGTTCACAACCGAAAGCCGACTATAGGGCTACTACTACGCAAAACGAACTTGTCAAGGATGATTGGAGTAAAAATAAATGGTGGAAAATAAAGACACGTATGACAATATAAATAATCATGATAATAATATAAAACTATTAAACCTAGCCCAAAAAAATGAGTTAAATATATATAATATAATTAAATAACTATGAATATATATTAAATAATATATATATATATATAAAATATAATATTTATAATAATGATAGTTATTGGCTGTGTGTGCTGTTGTGTGTGTGTGTGGTAGTGTGGTGCGTGACAAAAAGTTAAGAAAAAAAAGTAATTTAGATAGAGAACGAAAGAAATAATTTTATAGAAGATGCGTATCAAGACATCGTTGGATGGTTTAAAAGAAATAATCTAGTTCTATATTACTTACGACTTAGGCTCCACAAATTTAACGCAGATAACAAGAACTTTAAAACAATAAATACCGAAAGCTAAAGAATTATATAGATAAAGAATAATATATAAAAGATAATAATAGTACAAAATAATAAGAAGAGATATATAAATATATTATATAATATAAGATGAATATAAGATAGTAAGATATATATAGTGGTATAGTATGGATAGACTATATGATATTCTAGATGGCAAAGGGCGCAGGCCAGATGAAGCATCCACCAAGAGAGGCGGAATACATGGATCTCGACGGCCAAGAGAGTTAAATATAAGGCAGAACATAGATACCCGAAAGTATACTGCGTTGGGAATGATGTTGCTGGTACACCAGGGGAGCGTCGGTGTTACCCGATCTGTTGGATATGGGTGCAGGTCGATGTAGGTAGAATGTAAGAAAACACAAATAAACAGGATACCAAATAGGTAGATAACTGACCCTATATAGTTTAAATAATATATAAAATAATATAACTAACGTATACAGATGAGGAAGTAGATCTACCACAACTCACATCCCTCTCAATAAATATTAATAATAAGTTATATAGATATCATATATATATAGGCTAGTAAGCCGGCGGTTGCTAAGGGAGATAGGTAGGGGAATAATAAGCGTAAAGTAGCAACGGGAATAATAAATAGTAGTATGATAGGCTTGCCGGCACGGGATAATACAAAACAAAACAATCGATACATGCCAATTAAACTAAGACATTCTTAAGTAATTAAGCTCTTTTATGAAATAATAGATCAGTCTAAGCCTCCCTATAATCCCAAACCCATACTAACAATTTACAACGAACACTACACCACCTTCCTAAGACTATAGCAGCCCATGCGCGCCCCGGCCCCTGCTGCCGCCCGCTGCCCATATTCCTTACATCTTTTATCAACAGACCATCTTATACAACCAAACAGTACAACAACCCTTTGCGCAAGAAAAACAAAAAAACCCAGTGACCATAGATACCCCAGCCCGCCCCTACCATGCTAATTGGCTAACATGCTATTAACATCATATGAGCTCCAACCCCTGCCGCAGAAATGAAGAAACCCATTATTAAAACAACTATTCCCAACACTCATCTACAGATAAAAAGCGATCTCACGAGATATACACAAAACCGCAACATACATCCAAGCGCGTCCCCCGCCACAAGACCTTACTACGAAAATAAATACTCCCACAGACACAAACCGATGGATACGTCAAACCAGAGTCATGCTGTCTGTACATCGACTTCTGGGAAATCATACTGTCCCTCCCTCCCTCCACTTCAGGAAATAGTAAAAATATTAGTTCCACAAACGGTAACACCTCCCCACCCCGACACAAAGACGGATCATCATTACGTAAAATCCTCAGACCTAAAGCGAACATCGACGATAACTTTCAGATTAACTCTCATTATCTGAGGATCTACTGGCTCGGGACTTGCTTAGTATTTAGGTGTCACAATATCTCCGGATTGCCCCCGCTTCTCGTAGGAGGAAGCGGGGGGTTACTACAAAGTAAATATAATATAGATATAGAAGATACTCCTAAATAAAACTAAAACTCACGAATACAATAATCAGTACTTATATATACAGCTAAATCAAATAATCTCTCATATAAAATTAAGGTATATTATATACAAAAACCCCAATAAAGTAACTCAAAGAAATAACTCACCACACACTAACCCGCTCCCCCTCTCATACCCCGTCCACTAATATCCCCTATAGATAGTAAATAAAAAAAAAAAAATATACAAATAAATATAAATAAATAAAAAGAGAGCACACAAGTAGTCTGAAACCCAACCGTAAACTATAATATTCAAAACGGTATTCGAAACAAGCTGGTCCACTCCTCAGGGATACACCAAAACTATAATAGAAACATATAACATACATAATCGAAGACCCACATATACAGTAATAATTAATAAAGGAATATTAATCAATAATAATATCAAAAAATAATATACATAGATAATATATAATATAATTTCATTTAAGTTTACTTAATTAATGAATATCCCCGTCCTTCACAAGACCATCCGATCTAATCAATCGACGCAATAAAACAAAAATACCACTTCCTGTCTTTCCTAGAGCCGACATAAAAATTATAGCTCTATTAACACAATAATAATAGAATCAATAATTTAATATAATGAACATAGACAAACAAAAATTAAGTTGGGTCAATAATCTTCCAAAAATTGTAAAAATGAAACCGAAGCAAGTTATGAAGGATGAAACAATATAACATTAAACTGACATCCGTCTACACAACCCTAAATCCATGAATACACCTTTCAAATATTTTAAAAATTTACTTCGCTCTGTAAAACAATTACTTAACTCACTCCTAAAGATCCGCGACAAAAACAAAAAACAGAAAAAAAACAAAAAAAAGGGGAAATTTTCATACGTTAGCGGTAACTTGACAAAACTAGTTCTGCCTTACACGAGCGTCCTTGATCGCAATTGATTATTAAAAATACTTGTTTATAAATCGCGAAAAACTTAATAATTTAAATATCACTTATTTATTATAACTCAATACAAAGACCGATTTTTAAATTAGTCACCCATAAAATAAAAACATAAATTGCTCTTCAAAACTATCTAAATTATAAGTTTAATAAACCTCAAAATGATTCTTTTTGAATTTCATAAAAAAAATTTTATTCATTTTAAAATCCCTTCAATCTGATCATTTAATAGCTAAATTTTTTGCAAACACTGATTAAACGGCCTAGTAAAAAAGAGTACAAGTAAAACCACTCGAACATGGCAGAATGCTTTAGAGATTTCAAAAGTTAAATCAATCATACTATACCTGAACTTCAAAAATGTTGAAAAACTGATATGAAAACCACTAAGTAGGATGCCTTGAAACTTTCACATAAATATGAATGTCAATTTTATAATGACAGAGGAAAGAATGAGTCGTGTTGCTCAACTATGAAAACCAAAAAAAATAAATAATCTACATATCGCAATATGTAAGAATCATCTCCAGAGAGCTCAACCCCGCGAAGCGTATCCTAGTACGAGTTCATCTGAAAACCTAGGTCCATAACCCCAACATCCCAGATCCTCCAGTCCCTAAATACCAGAAGCTAAATATACAACACCCCACAACCTATACCAAATGCCAAAGTATTCTTAGTACACCCCTGCTTAAGATCCCCTTCGAACCTCAAATATCTAATACACCATAATACGCAAATTGCCTATGCATTTAAGCACTGGAATAGTATTGAAAGTACCATCAACATAAAAAATTTACACAGCATATGTTCAGAAAGACTAGTTTTTGATATTGAGTTCACCTCTACACAAATTATTCCTACCGGCCGAAGAGTGATCCGCGTAATACATATGTTTTCAGTTCGTACAACGATAGATGTTCAATATTTAACCATAGACCCGAGGAAGTTCAAAAGAAAAAAAAGTACCTACTCGAATTAGAAGCAAACATAAGTGAACAACTTACTTTACTAGTCTTTAATAATGAACTATATTGAAAAATCAAATTCCTTAGCTATGGGCTCTCCCTTAAGCGCTACCTTAGCAAACTTTTGATCTTAATCATTATGAAGACAGAGGGATTGAAACCAATAGTCCACACACCGCAAGATCAAACCATCTTATATAAGCAGGTACATGATCGGACACCTTATTATAAACATATTCAAGCGACAAAAAAACCGCCAAAAATAATACTTCCTTATTTATAAATCCTATCTTAATGCATTCAACATCCACAACATTAAAATTCACTAAGAGAAGAACAGAAAAAGACAAACAATATCTTGTCCATTCTCGATCTTATAATGAAAAACTAATCCATCACTTATCGACTTCACACACAGAACCAGGATCTAAGATAAGGAAAAAAAAAACAATTTCACTGACCTTTGGCTTGAACTTTTTTAGTCACACCCCACTATTTTTATAACAAAAAATAACAAACAAGCATAAAAAACTCACGTACATAGAGCCTGACCATTATAATTCTTCCTCTTTTTTTAATGCGAAAGAATTTAATTTCCTTCATAAATTTTCCACTTCAACTATTTCCCTTCTGCATTATCTACAGATCCGAGTTAATTCTTAATTATATATTCAAATTGGACCCTAAACTAATCTATAGTCAACCAAAAAAAGAGATCTTTTTCGTCAGTTTGCCCTATTACGACCCCATATAGCCTAAATAAAAAAAAGACCTTATCGAAGTATTGCAGGACCTCTATCCCCAACTCAACATCAAGCTCATCTTCACTTCCCGTTTAACATTTCATCTATTTTTTAAATTATAGGGATAGAACTCCCGTTGCTCTTAAGTCCTATGTTGTTTACAAATTTCTTGTGATGGCTTCGCAGCCATCTACGTGGGTAGCACCCTGCCCCAACTTACAGTTAGGATCGACGAGCACCGGGGTGTTTCTTCTCGGACAAACAACTTTCTCTGTTCCCCAGCCCACTCCACCATCAAAGTCGTGTATCGGGTCATGTTAGTCATTTATTTGATTTACAAACTAGTTTTTCCACAACTTTGATGCAAACTATATGTAGAATCTGTTCATACTAACGTAGGATATGTATCAAAATAATGTTGGTCCAATTTTTTAATTTACATTACTTAGAAGTCTCGTTTTCTGTTCGTCTCACAAACCTGTGATTTAACCTTGATTAAGTTAAGTTTAATTTTTATGTTAACTATATGTCTATCAACGTCGCCGAACAACTTTTAAAAATTGAACCAAATCATTAAGCTTTAAATTTCGATTAATGATTGGGATATAATCGAAACAATCCCCAAAACTCATATTAATATAACTGCTTTATTCTCTATTCTATATATGCAATCGTGTTTTTAATTATTTTCATATTTCACTATAAAATAATTTTCTATTTTTATTTTAATTTATATGTTTTTATATTATTAAGTATAATTTTTAATAATCCATTTTCGAAGTTCATAGTTTTCCTATTTCCCCTTCCTAGACATTTTTATTGCGATTCCCCATTCACTACCCCACAATGACTTTCGGTTAATCAACTGCCAAAAAATCCCACCAATGTATATAATGTTCAAATTTTAAGTAAATGTCACTTATTTGATAAGTGGGGGTCTATGTTATTCTGTAAATGTATTTCACCAAAACATTTTATTATTAATTATTAATTATCATTATTTATAATATATTAATTATAAATTATTGTATAATAAAAATAATTGTCTAAATGAATAATGTTCTATTTATACTTTTAATTATTTATATAACTATAATAAAAACCACCTTAATAAAATTAACCATTAATATACATTAATCATCCAGGTTTTAATAACCATATCATAATTTAACAATACACAATTCAAAAATTATTATTCATTATAAATAACAATAAATACGCCGCTCAATTAAATGCTCATCGATATTTATTTGTTATTTTATTATGTTTTATTATAGTCTTGTATCCTCGCAGGATGGGAAACAGCTTGTTTCGAACACGATTAATAAAGCTATTACTCGGTCTTGCGATGTTCAGACTATTGCCGGTGCGCATCTGTTTTATTAATTAAACATTGTCGCTTTCCCCCAACACACTTAGCAGACCGGACGACCATCCCAAAAAAGAAAGAAATAAAAATATAAACAAACAGTAGAAAATGGAATACATAAAGTATATAAAACAATAAAATACAACCAATATTTTATTTTTTTAAAATTTGAAGCGGAAAATTATGATACTATATTAATATAGGCACTATATATATATATATATATATATAGATATATGAAACAATAGGCCAAAATAAACATATAACCCATCAGTGCTCCTAGCCCCTCACTATAATAACAATAATATAACAGAAAACCAATACAAAACTAAATAAACATACTATCTATATGCGGACCCACTACTATAACAACAAACCAAGAAACAAGAAATAATGCCAAACACAACTAATAATTAAATAATAGGGTTATATCCTATTATTATATTAATTTACCTCAACACCAATATAACTTATTTCTACTCTATTGAAAGTAGAAACATAAAAACATAAAATTAAAAGAAATGCTTAAAATAGTCTTAAACAAATTGGGAACGCAAAAGATTTAAATGCTAAATTCTCTACCGAAAAAAAAAAAAAAGAATTTTCCCTCGCCGTACGAGAGTAATACTCCGCGCTCCTGCGACCGCTCGGGCTTAGCTACAAACAAGCTATGGATATCCGTTTTTTTTAGGCTCCACCCAAATACATCGATAGCAATTTATAATAAGAAGATTAATAAAATAACGAAATCTAATCCGCATTAAGTTTTCCAACACTTATCCCCAAGGCACTCTCGGATAGTAATATACGTCAGAAAATATATATACTCTCATAGATAAGGACAAGCCCTTACATAATAATATATAATACATACTAGATAATAATAAAAACCATTATATATATTATATATAATAATAGTATATATATATAGATAATATATAAGAGTATATCATATAAATATATGTAATATAATATTAAACTATATATAGAGATTAAAATATAATGTATAGGATATATTAAAACTATGAAACAATAATAATATAATATATAAATATATATACATATAAATATAATATAAATAAGATATAAATAAAAGAATAAATAAAAAATAACATTAAGATTAAAACTCTAAATCTCATTATATGATTCACGTACAAGTAAACCAATAACCTATAGTATATTAAATTATATAAAACTACATCCATATATATAACCCGTAATACAATACTCTCCACCCACCGATAATAGTCCAATAACCAATACCCACCTAAAAAGCATAGATATTAAAAAACTATCACCACTATACCCCGCTATAAAATACTATACCTACCCTCACTAAAAGTATATCCCAAAGTATATAATGCAAATAAGATACTACTTAAAATATAAATTTCTATAACAACATATAAAAAATATACCCAAAAAGAAAAAACTCTTAAGGAAAAAAAATAGCAAAAGAAGATAAAGTTTACGTTTCGGGAACTTATATCCTTGGTTGAAAACATAAGATAAAAGAAACTAAAAAAATTACCTAACAATCCTAAAATAAAACACAAAATAACATAAAAAAGTAATATGAAATACACAATTAACCAATGGAAAAAAATAAAAATTCAAGCCAAAAAGAATCTCGATGGAAAATTATTAAATCCTTTTTTATCAAGGATCCAAAATAATTATATTATTTCACACCAGTAAGAATCCTAATATAGATCTGATACGAAATTTTTTTGTGATTGGGGTCAAAATTGAAAAAAAAAACAATACAAGTCATCTCATTCTACTTTATTGTAGAGATGACCCAAAGGACTCAAATAACAATAGAGAAAAAATTGGGAACCAACACATGGGTGAAGTCAGGCGAGCAATGAAGTAGTGCATGCCTTTAGACCATCTTTCACAAGATAAAATCATGTATATATAATGTTGGAATGGTGTCAGAATTTTTGTTCGTTCCAAAGATAAAACTGTACCATCAAAATTGATTGAGTCCTATTCTTTCATTCTACAAAAAGTAACAAAATTTACATGATTCGAAGGCATTTATATATTCAATTTTGAGATCCAATCACAAAAAAAACCTCAAAAAAAAAATAAATAGGCAAGATATACCTAGAGCTTCGATTTGGAAAAGATACTTATACTTTTTGCCGAAACATACTGAAAAAAAGAGAATATAAGAATGATGAGACCCACCTGCTCTTTTTGCTTGAATATAAAATATATTTTCATTTTTACTATTTGTATTTATCAACCTTAATTATTCTATACTCTTGACAAAACACCCCAAAGAACCTGTATTTAATAATTCTGCTTAACAGGCCAAAATTTAGTTCTCCTCCCGCATGAGGGGACATGGACTCACTCAAGTCCTCGAACACGGGTCAGACCTTCTTTACTCTCGCTTCATCAGTGCGCTATCGTCTTTCATTAATATTTAATCCTTTTTGTAATTTAAACGTGGTTTTAAACAAATTATATTATCTAACTTAATTATAATATATAACATATACATATAATAAAAAACAATAGTACTAATATAAGACAACAGTATATATATATCATAAATAATTATATATAATTATATAATACTAAAAAACTGATATATAATAAAATCATTAAATAGAAATATACAATATACATAATACTAAATATAAATACATCACCTATTAACATAATATAATAAAAAAATACATATATATAGAATATACATAATACTTATATATTAATATAAATATATATATATAATAATAATTATAGATATATATACTATAAATAATATACATAAAGTAAAAGAAAAAAATAAATAAATTATAGTAAAAAGACCAACGCCGAAAATGAAACAACATAAACAATAACATTTCTTTATTCATCCATGCCTTTAATACTACTACTCATATATATAGTAAAAAAAAACACTACCTAATCGTTATCTTTGAATAAAGAATATATATTATATAAATAAACACAAGAAAAAAATAAACTATAAAAAAAAAAAAAGAAAATATAAATTAAAAATAAATATAGCTTTAGGAAGAAATAAAACATATATAGGAAAAAAAAAAAATTTAAAAAAAAATTACTAAAGTACTTAACATAACCATTTAAATATATGGACGCCACTCACATACACGCCAAAAGTAATAACTACGTCATCATGCCCCTACCATAATAGTACGTACTATATCCAATTCCTATCGATATTGGAAACCAACCTAATACGAATATATAACGATAAACCCACACAAAAAATTAGCTATCCAGATCGAGTAAATTGTAAATCAAAAAAAGAAACATATCCATAGTTTTATGGATAAGCGGCCTAGTCGAAGGAGCGCAGAAATATCCTCCTCCGATCGCATAAAAAATTCACTTTCTTATATAATCTCTCTCTCTCGCTCACTCTCTATTTAAGCTCACCACCTCCGGCTACTGCCCAATTTTCTAAAGAACTAATATTACCCACGCATTCTGTTAAAATCTCTCTAGTTTAATAGTTATCTACTTCAACAATATAGAAAAAAAAAGATAAGAAAAATAAAAATGAAAATGACTGACGTAGTCAAAACACAAAAAGCCAAAAAAAAAAAAGGCTCCAATAAATACCCAATAAATACTATAGTAATATATCACACTCAAAATATACCTAAGAATATAGACTAATAATAATAGATAATATAATAGATACTATATATAAATTATTATATATATATATATATATATATATATAATATATAAAGTAATATAACTAAATAATATTAATATAATATAATATAAATATATAATAAATATGATAAATATATATATAAATATATATAAGAAGAACGGAGGTCCTAAGGAGAGACAGTCTAAATAGATATAATATATAGTAATAGAATAAACAGATATCCAAACGGTCAACTCCATATGTTTGGAAACGCGACCACATTTAATCAAGAAACAAGGCGATAGCACACAACTACCGTCCTGCAGCCATCAAACACCCAGCCGTAAAAAATGATTAATTCAAGAAAACGTATATCAGAAAACAACGGTGTACCACATCAACTCAGGATACGAAGAAAAACTATAAAATAAAAACATATAAATAACAATAAAATCGAAGCAAAATTACAGTTAATAATAATAATAATAATAATAATAATAATAATAATAAAAAATAATTAATAATAATAATAATAATGAAAATAATAATAATAATAATATAATAATAATAATAAATAACTAATAATAAATAATAATAATAATATTAATAATAATAATAATAATATCAATAATAATAACAAATGTGGTGAAAACACAAACTAAACAGCGGCAAACTAATGTAAAGGAAAAAATTTACTAAAATTGACATGTATCACATATGAGCTCCCCCAAAAAATTGGAAAATGAAAATGAAGTGAACAAATAAAATCAAGACATTAAATAAAAACTAAACTCAAACCATGAATAAAAAGATCAAACAAAAAAAAAAAAATAAAAATAAAAAAATAAACAAAAATAATAAATGGAAAATATATAATAAATAATAAAAAAACGATTGAACAAAAAGAAATAATATAATAACACTATAACAATAAAAAATAATATGATAGTTTAATTATAAAAGCTGCAAAATCAATAAATCAAACCAACAAAACCAAATATATAATATAAAAGCCTCGCCACAAACAATATATATCAAATCCAAAAGATGGAATTGTGCCGAAATAACAATATAGTTAAATAAAAGTCCAAAACCTTACTTACTCAAGAGACAAATATAAATCACAGCCGATATGAGAAAAACCGAACAGGAAAATTAGAGACTTACCTGTAATTTATAAAATTAAAAAATGCGACCAACTGTCGTGTTATTGAGACTAGGCTTAAGATTATGTATGAACTAATTTCATATAAATAATGTAGGTATAGGTAATCGGCGATGAATTTGTGGCGAAGTATCATTAAAAAATAATTGACGAAGTGATTTAAGAGTAGGTGTAATTAAATAGAATGAGAATGAATACTATGATGGTGGAGTGGGACTGGGGAAGACAGAGAAAGTGTTAGTCCGACGAAGAAAAAATACCACCGAGACTGCTCGATACAGATACCTAACTGTATGAAGTTGCCGCACAGGGCTGCTCGCCACGGTGAATGGTGGAACTGCGCAGCCGATCACAAGAAAAAATTTTGTAAATACACCAGAGGACTTCAAGAGCAACAGGAAAAGTTCATATCCATCCATTGATTTTAACAATAGATAGAACAATGTTAAACGAGAAGAAGTGAAAGATGAGACTTGAATCGTTGCGCCTTGGAGAAAAAAGAGATTAAGAGGCTCATAGGCTTACTGCGATACCGCTATACTTTTAAATTTTAGACTAATATTTGTTATGATGTAAAACGAAAAATACGGCGCAAAAAACCCCCCAATGACGAAAGTATCCCATCTTTCTTCATTGGTCTGACAATAATAGATTAGATTAAGATACAGAAACTTTTGACGAATAATAATAAACCCTCACAGAAAACCTTAAATGGAAGAACCTCCTGAATAAACACTAGGATTACATGAAGAAGGGAAATAGTTTGAAGTGAAAAATTTATAAAAGAAAGGAAAATTAAAATTCTTATAATGTCATATAAAACAATAGGAGAGGTAAGATAAATTGCAGAAAAATGGACTCATATGGTAGTGGTATATTTAATGCTGTTACATTTAGTACTAAAAAGAGGGAGTGTTGACTCCAAAAAGTTCGAAACCAAGTACCAGTTTTGAATTGGCATCTTCCTCTCCCTATAAATCCTCCTGTGCTGAAAGCCTCGCAAAAGAGACATTATAAAAATTATGCCCAGATTCAGAGAAAAAAAAAAAAAGGACAGAGAAATTGTTGCTTTTCTCTTCTCTACGTGAAATTATAATGTTGTGAAGTTGGAGTCATTAAATGAATAATTAAAAAAGAAGAAGTAGGTATGATTTATATTTTTAGCATGAATAGTAAAAAGGTTGTCACAATCTAATGTAACCTCTTCTTAATAAAGAAAGGTTTGGATCTGGAGTAGGGACAGTTGGTGATCAAACCCACCTAGTTTAAGAAGTACATAATAATGATTAGATAAAAAAAGTTTGCTAAGGTAGCGCTAAGGGGTACTTGAGTAGGTACTTGAATTCCTGATTGGCCATAATCAGTCATATTAAAGAAGAAAATAAGTGTCCTTAGTTGCCAAATCAAGTAGATACTTGAATTCCTAATAATAATAAGAAGAACTTGAAAAGTGAAAGATACATTGAAATAAGCTGAGAAGAACTAGAAAAAAATGTAGATTAATGATAAGATAACTCGCACGATTCAGTCGGTAGGAATATTTGTGGTAGAGGGACTCAATACAAACTAGAATACATGATGAAAAAGCATGTGATAAAGATATACTTAGCAATGAGAAACCATCAAGACCAAGTCACTTAAAATCACTAAGAACTCCTAGCCGTATTGGATGTAAAAATATGAAGAGCGAAATCCACACAAAGAAAGAACGGGACAAGAGGGAGAGAAACTAACAACATCTTGCACCGGTATACTCAGTATAGGTTTGCATATAAGCTAAGCCATAACTCATGAGAAACGAATCAGAAGAGATGTCTCCTGTATTATGGCACCCTTGAGGCACCCGGTACAGGATTCCCGGCGCGTGATCGCCCCCTGGCAATCACAACATACTCGAAAGCTAGCCACTTTATTACCTTTTATTCCAAATATTCAAACAAAGAAAATCTACCGTAGATTATCCTAATATAGTGTATCGTTCAAAAATTGTAAAGATTGAAGTTCTCCAAGAGGCCAGAAGGGGCAGAGCGGACGCACACCAAAGAACAATATACAGGAATAATCACACAGTTTTAAACAATCCTTCTAATGAAAAAGGCTCATCAGAGCCAAAATAAGGATGAATGAACATATAGTACAAATGAGTTGAGTCAGACCGCACCACAAAAGTAGGCATAACTAACTAGTTCCCCACAGGCGCCATTTACCTCGCAAGCGTGTTTGAAACAAAAATTAAGAATCATTAATTTTCCAAATTTAATTTTAAACTAGAAAAAAAAAAATACTTCTTATTTAGAAATCAAAAGACAGGGGACAAAAACACTTTGAAAGTCCATATGATGAAGACACATTTGACATAACTGAGTACGTCTCGAAAAGCGAAGTATGGATTTAGAGCATTTTATAGAGGAGAAATAATCTAAAAAATAGGACTCTCTAGTAAAAATCAAAAAGGTCTATAAAGGTATATCCCAATTTAGTTCTCTCTCGAACAGATTGCAAGTAGTATTAGAAGAAATTAAACTCAATGCCGAAAAGACACAAAAGTAACAAAAAGTATATAGACCCAACTTAGAATTTCTTTTCTAATATAGAAATAGCTCATAGTCTCTTTAGAGGACCAATAGCAGACCATAATAAAAGCGCCAGTAAATTACACATTAAAAAATTATCGGAATTCAGTGATTAAATCCCCAGGTTCAAAGTTAAAAAGAGAGCACTCCTCTCAACTAGCCGTGCTGCAGGTATAACTCAATTCTAATGAGTCCCTCTTCAGTAATAATGTCTATTTATATATAATTTGTTATATTTATAACTTGCATCAAATCCCTTATTTTTCCTATAATTTCAAAAATATACTTTAGGATGTAAGAAGGTTACGCCACACCTATCAAAGTTAACACGAATAGACTCACTCTCACCAAAAAGTCTGATATAAGAGAAGCAGAAATATTCTCTCGCCCTCTAAAGAAAAGTGGCATATTGTTTATTCGGATCCAGAAGAATTAACAGATTTCTTTCACTTAAAGGAAAACTACTCTCCTCTCGTAACTTCCAATTCCGAAATTATTATATTTATTATTAAATTCTCTCCTTTGGTGTTATTATTGGATAAATTACTAATAATCATTGATGCATGATTATATATTCATCTGACCGATAAGTCTTTGCTTCGATTGTGCTTAGTCTTCTCATAATGTTTAAAATAGTCAATAAGTATTCTGTATTCACATAGACGGAAATAAAGAGAACAGCTTGTTATCACGAACACGATATAGATAATGAACAGTTTAGTAACGTTGGAATGTGTCAGCTATTTGGTGCTCCGTAGAAACTTGTTTCTCACACAAACAAAATAACATTATAGGAATATACCTCATAAGATACTCATTAATAAAATCCTAATTAGGAAAGATATAACTAATAGTTAAATAATAAGGGGATAAAGAATCAAAAAAACATAATAAATAACACTCAGAATAAACTATAGTAAATCTCAATATACTACATACCCGATACATATAACGTAGAGAATAGATACTCCAAATCCGACTATCACCTAAGTAACCAACTCATATCAACACGAACCACAAGAAAAACCAGAAGTATATTTACTGAGTGCCTCCCCGCCTTCCCTCCTACAGAGGAACCAGCGGGTCTCATACCGGAAGATCCTATATGGTTCGAAGCGACCCAGTAGCAGGTCAGCAGATTAGATACCGTCCGAAAGAGAGAAGATGCATATGGAAGATATACACGTCATGGTATCGCTACTGCATCCCAAACGACGGTTAAGTAAGAGGAATGTAGGTATTGGTCGGAGGAGGAGAGAGAGGGGAAGACGTTGATGGGAGACAAGAGCATTTATATTCTCTGCACAAACCAGGAGAAAGAATAGCCGCGGAAAGGCAGAGAGTATGATCACAAGACAATAGGAGACAGGAACTAGCACTCAAACTACTCGGATATATAGACGAGTCACCATGTGAGTATCTCGTTCTGATAGGAGAGATATTTCAGAGAAAGGCCGCAGAATGGACACGCGCTTGGAAGTAGTATGCTGATATAAAAACCAATGGCACGGTCATCCGGAGATCCTTTTAACTATGTAAAAATCTGAAGTGTCCGAAATATGGATATTAAAATACTGGAGATCTCTCGGACAGGGGTAGATTATATCACATATAACAGACCGAAAACAACTTGTCATCATTCCACCAAGCTGAAATCATCAAAAATCTCTTAAAATTTCTATCGTCTCTTTATGCCCTATTCCGTCTAAAATTGGATTCGATCTTAGTGCAAAGGATGGTCTGTTGAAAAAGATTTGGTATAAAATTGGCAGCCCAACATGTCAAGATCACCTCTGTATAATTAAGAAATTTTGTTTATAGACCAGTCGTGATTTAGTGAATTAAAGAGGCTAGACTGTGGTTTGATTTAATTTAAAATCTTTGTATTAAAAACAATAATTTGACATATTCTTATAAATATTAGTTAATAAATAACTAACGTGATGAGCCCTAAGATATAATCAATATAATTCAAGTAATCTAAATATGAAGAGAAATATTGATTATAAAGAAGATAACCCATAATAAATCATAATACAATATTGATAAATAAAAACCTACAAAAAAAAGAACCTAGAAAAATATACTAATAATTAACATAAAATTAATATATAAGATATATATAAGATATAATATATATATATATGTACCCGTTAGAAGACTTATTCATAATTATACACGATAACTAGCACCAAATAAAAATCTGGACCACAAAAACAGCTCACCTAGCAAAAACATTCCAACGGCGTATATCGGGGCTTGCCTGCCCTATATTTACTTTGGCCTCGCATTCATCGAATTTCCCGCATCTCTGTGGAGCTTTTCTGCCTCCGCCCTTTGATCCATCAGGAATAGATAGTAATAACTACTTATAATAATATGCCCCATAAAAAATCCTAAAACCATATATATTATTACTATAATAATAAAACTCACCAAAATAATAATATAAAGTAGTAAAATAGATGGTAACGTAAAAAATAATAAAATAACAATAAAAAACAAATAAAACAAAAATAAAATATATAAATAAACTTATAAAAATACTTTATATAATAATATATAATGGTTAATGTCGGGAGCAAGAAAACGTAAAAGATATTAAAAAGAACAGCATTTTTTATTTAAACGATAAACTGAATGTTCGAAAAAATAGAACTTCCAAAAGAATATAGAACAATGCCACATAAAAAAATATCCTTCTATATAAACGAAATATGACCGTCACGCACCACACAACAACCAACCACACACACAGACACACAGCCACACACCACCACTATAGATAACTACTTACTCCACACACCCCACCCCAATCACTAATATACTAACTCCACTCATTATAAAAAATAATAACTACTGACCTCATAACTTATATATATATATATATAAATAAATCAATAATATAAATAAAAAGAAATAATATATATCGCAAACACAAATAAAAATCAATAAAATAAAACCTATACCAAAAATATAATAAAATAACTAAAATACTCAACAATACATAATGATAATAATATAATAAAAATAATAATAATACCTACCCCTCTCGAAAAAATTAGCTTTTAAAACCAATATAGTAGTAAAATACAACCCCTGCATATAATTGAAATACCAAACATACACCCCCCTACCCCACGCCCAGCAAAAGCAGCAACCAACCCTAAAACATCCCAACCAATACTCCAATAATAACCCTTAATATATCCCATAAAGACTCCTCCTCCTCTACCGAAAACCAAATCCTTCTCTCGCTTTGCAATCCCCTAGACTAAACTCACCTACCGCAACAATTAATCTCAAAAAACAAAAGAACCTTACCCACACCCTTACTCCTCCCAGAATTATCCAAGCACGGATTCAGAAGACAACCCACTCTAAACCACAGCACCTTCAACCTCCCAATTACAACAACAACATACATTTAATGGACTTCAACAAAATCACCAACACTTACCACAGGAATCAATACTCAACTGCAATAGACTATAAACAAATAAGACATTCGTAACACAGTGTCCCCCACACCACATCCCCTAATTCAAAAAAAAATACAACCCACCTCCCACCTGGATACAATAAATGAAAGGCCCAAAAAATGCTTCCTCCAATTTCACTCCACCCAATCGTTTCGCTAAAGAAGTCTCCATACAAAAAAACAACCTACTCTACAATAATCTATCAAAATATAACAAAATAGGTCGTACACGTATGAAGCGCCATTCTCAACGTCATTTCCAATCTTGTTAAACTTTTATCACAGCAGAAAATCTACCCACCCCAAACCCCACCAATCCACCAAACTATTACCTTACGGCAGAACGACAATACAGTCTTATTCCCAACCACACCAGGATCGTAACAATTAAAGGCCACACAATACAAAGAAAACCCAGGTAAGAAAAATATTATACATACTATTAGAAAATTTGGTTTAACCTCCAAACAGAAGATAGACCAGCATCCCCCATTGAAATCCATCCATTTACTCGATTAAACTTAACTGACCGTTCACCAAATACTCGACACCTCCCATCTATAAATCACACCTGAACAATTAAACCTCCTATCCACTAAACAAAACCCAAAAATAATTGGCGAACTGATACCTATGAGATCACTACACATGAAGATTCTCCCCCAGCCAATCCGAACCAAGATCAGCTTCCTCAACCCGATTAAACTTAACCCCTCCGAAAACCAATTTCTCCATCATAACTTCAGCGCAGAAAAAACATCACAAACTACTATTAATAAAACCAACTATCCATAAAACAAATCGAAAAACTACTGCCATCACCAGTGCATGGTTCCATCACTCTCAAATCGAAACACAATTAATAAAATTACAATACTATCCAAAAAAAAGCACAAGCCACTCAGAATTATCACAGAGATTGCACAAAAAAAACCACCCCAATCCAACACAACATTAAACGACGAAACTTCCATCCTCCCCATCATCCACACACCTGGCAGATGATAGGTAAGGGGCATCACCAATATTTATCAAAACCCGTAAATCCATTCCCACCTGTCACCAAAATCTTCTTCCAAACCCCCACCCCCCGACAAAGCGACATAAAAACCCCCCCATTCGATTCACCGGGCATCATCCAAACCTTCAAGATTACAAACATAGATTCCCCCATCCCATCTCACCATATAGGTCATGCAGAAGGGAAAGTACAAGCCGAACATAAACATCATAGTAATCAACATACCTATCAAAACCTTTACCAAAATAAACAATTATGAATGTATACTAAAACCAACCCGACCTCCACAAAACCTACCCTAAGGGAAGAAACGCTGCACTAGAAGCGTGACCAAAATCACCTCGCACGGAAGTAGATGATCAGGATCACACCCAAAACTCAATGCAAAATAATAGAATAATAGATTCAAACATAAAGTATAATGTCACTCCCCAATAATTGCAACCAGATATATATAAATTCCCATGACAGCAATGAAGAACACACTTCACTTCTGGGCTGCTACTGCACGTACTCGACGCCCCCCCCCGCCGAATTTGCTGTACTACATAGCTCACTTCTAACAGACACTGGTATGAGAACGAAACCCAGTAGGGCGAGACAGCCGGCCTATACGCTGAGAAAACGGTAGGTGGCCAACAAACTCCCAAATCTACAGGCTGGCAAGAGACGCAGAAGTAAGTTAATATTCAATTTTCACCATGTTCCGTTCAAGTATCCTCTTGGAGTCGAAGATAGATTATAAAAAATAGAATAAAAACAACAGAAACAAAACCACACAAACCTCTTACCCATAAGATCGCTACTGGTAATAACCACTTGCGTAAGCCAATAAATAATAATAAATATATATATTATATATTATTTAATATACTATATTGGTAGATCAAAGCATCATGCATGCTAAACTAAAAACTATAACAGCAACAGGAAAAAAAATACCCAAATAAACAATATATTTGATTTCAGCAAGCAATTTCATCGACTGGAAACTTTAAAAAAAAAATTAGTTCTTATTAACAATAGTTAATTTATTAATAAACAACAATTAAAATATAATAGATAAAACTAATCTAATTGGTACTAAGAGCACCAGCGTAAGACTCTCAACAAGACGACTCCACAGGATAAGAAGAGTAAAGCTCGCAAATAAATTTCGAGTGGTTGGAAGTAGTGAAAGAGCCAAGTTGTAAGCATTTAGCTTTTATTTTAAACATGATATGCCTACTAGAAGAGAAAATGGTTAATTTTTAACTTATTTATTGCCTTTTTAGGGGTTTCGAGCAGACGGAGGGACAGGAAAGGGGGGACGAAGTCCCCCCCGCCGATCCACCCGGAAATTAGCCTGAGAAAACCCGATCGTGTCCATTTTGTGAATTTACCCTTGGGATATCTTTTAGTTAAAAAAAATCGACATTTGCCATCTTTGACGTTCACTCGTGAGCGAAGGATTCCTTCGTTCTTCTTCTCATGTATCATACAGATTTTCCAACATTTGTAAATTTATAAAGCCAAAAAAAAATTTTTCAAAAACCCGCCATTCATTTCCACCTTTTTAAATATTCATGGCATAAAATGTCTCACTGATTAATTAAAATTATATTTTATTTCATGTGAAAAATAGTTTTTTATATACATGCATGTTGCTTTCGTTGAGGCGCTGACCATAAATATATAATATAAATATATATTAATATAATATAATATATAAAAATATTATAATATATAATATAATAAAATATATATATATGATGAAATATAATAATAATTATCATATAATATATTAAAATATATATATAAAAATATAAAAAACAAAAATAGTAGAAAAAGGAACTAAGAATAATAATAAAAATATATTATAATATATAATAATATAATAATAATATATAATAAACAATAATTAAATAATATATAGAATATAATATGATATATATAGTATACTAATATAATCAATAAAAGAATATAGATATATAAAAAATAATATAGATAACCTAACAATAAACTATAAAAATAATAATAAAACTAATAATATAAATGATGAAAACTATATTATAATATATTATATATAATAAAAAATATATATATAAAAAACCATATATAATAATATATAAAACATAAGAATATATATAATAATATATAAATATATAATATTGAATACGCGATTCTTTCTGGGCACTTGATACGGGCCAACGATTGAGGGGCACTGCGCTTGCTTCTACGCATACGATATATAATTGGAAGTGAACTGCTTTATTACCTCTGGTGACGCTCGGACTATCTGCCCGAACCAGAGGGACGCCTGTAATCAGTTAAATGGGAAAAAAGTTGAAACTGAATTCATTCCCTCTTCGAATAAATCTTTCTCTCCTCAATATCCATTGTTCGATCGTAATATGAATTCTCATAGGGCCATTACAGGGCTAGAGAACAGTGCCGTATCGGGTGGTGGAAAAATTCTGTTCTCCATATAACACTTTCTTGCTAATTTATCATTCTCAGCTAAAGAAATCGTGTGCAGGGATACTCTTCACGATGAGCAAAGCGGGCTTTAATCCAACGAAAATGTCATAACCTCCTTGGTTCTCCACTGACCAATCTTTCTGGCCTACTTGCCAAAAACATCATACCAAACAACTTCTCTAAATCTTGTCTTTCACATCCCTCGTTATACCGATCTGTATGCGTTCCTGTGCTACTATCTCACAACTGAAAAGGGCCAATCTCTTCGGCACACATCTGCAATATTTTCCTCTAAAACTCAACCCTGGACGATTCATCAATTAAAATTAAACCAAAAATTTCAAAATGGCATTCCTCTATCCTGACCCTCCTTCTAATTCTCAGGTGTTCACTATGCCTGGCCTAGAGAATGTTAACATTTAGTCGGAGTGCAATGGGCTTCTGAAATCTGATGAAACGATAGGAAAAGCAGAGTAAGGCACCGAAAGATGGCATGTCCTCCCCGAAAATAAGTATATTGAGGAGTGTGCTTCCTTGCTGGCCCTTCCTCTCAGGATCAACTTAAATATTTCTCATAATGCAACTCAATACTAGACACTTCCCTCAGTTTTGGAAAGCGCGAGCCATAGTGTCCAACCTAATTCCAAAAAAAGAGTAGGCCGACTCTGATCCTTAACTAACTTCAGCCACTAATAAGGCCTCTAACCTGTCAATAAATCTATCTAAAAGATCTTGAAAAACCCTTACTCAAACTACCTCAAAAAAATTTCATAATAACCATCTAGAATCTCATTCCCTTCTTTCGACATAGCAGCCAGTTTAGCGCCGACTTTACGGCGCTAACGAAGGAATACTACTAGATAGCAGAAATAATTAACTTCTCCTAGCATTAACACGCACTTCCAATATGGTTCTTCCACACCTTTAAGGAATTACAGGAAGAGCACTGTGGGAATCGATGAGGTAAGGGGACAGGCGCGGCTTGAACATTTCAAGGCCACTTTGCGAACCAGGCCCGAATAACCGTCAGACATCCTATATAGCACAAGAGACGTCAACTGACTCTCAAGCTCCCCTCACTTCATGCGCTTCCTCTATCTCATTGCAATTAAACTAATATGTCAATAGCTTTCTTTC
This sequence comes from Trachelipus rathkii, assembly GCA_015478945.1. NCBI lineage: Eukaryota > Metazoa > Arthropoda > Malacostraca > Isopoda > Trachelipodidae > Trachelipus > Trachelipus rathkii. The sequence goes on along the minus strand of JABUQX010115452.1, from coordinate 8,756 downwards.
AATACGACTCATATCGCTGTTGTTGATGGGCGCAGAGGCACATCTATCATTCTTTACTCGTACCGATAGTGGTGTCCCAAGGAGATTCTGGTCATATATCTAACACCCTACCTTTATTTTGGCCATATGTCAAAAAATTATAGACGGATCTCTGCTCCCTCTGCACATCCTAGACATCTAAATCCACTACATGATAGAAAGCCGGATGGAACTACAAAAACCCCTTCCCATTCATCAAAAAATACAATATTCTAATATCTCAGCTTCCTTCTTTTACTTAACCTCGCATATAGACCTCTCGTCCCTTCCCATTCTTTTCGATGTATTACTCGCTAAAATACTGAACGATAGAACTAATACACGAGTATAAGAGGGTCGATCTCAAACCTTGAGGCCAAATAAATATATCTTTAAAAACCATCAAAAACATCTACCACAAATCTCCTCTCTCAGACACCCCTGCTTCAACCTCTTCCCTATCCTCTCCTTCCGCCACGCCGTCTCTCCGTCTCCTCCCTCGTTGACCCAAATAAAACATACCATTAGACAACACCTTCACATAAACAAAAACACACTAGATACAACTTTGGAAACCATCACAATCACACCAAGGCAGTGACTAAACGGCGAACGGCCTCAAAAACTGAGCGAGTTCTGTTCTCAAGGACTGCGAGAGACTTTTATATCCTCTGCACAGTTACTCCAGTTACACAAGGGTCTATACCGCCCTAATGTAAATGAGAGATACTATAGAACCTACCTCAATAATGGAAAGGGAAGCTCAGGAATTATCCCCCGGCAAATTATTGAAGATAGAAAGGTCGTAAAGTCAAACGAATAGGCAAAAAGAGCTTAAGAAACTAGTCACATGTTCTAATTCATAGTCACTTGAGACCTTCAATACTCTATGCGGACGCAGATGTTAGGAATGCTTTATCTCTATTTACTATAGGTACCTTGCAGCAAGGTGGCTCGAGTGAGGAAACTTTCCAACTCGACGTGCCACCACCTTTAATAAAGACGGCCCTCAATAGCACAATAGGAAGGTTGCCCAAAAAAAAATGTAGTCGGCACAAATGAAAGTTTTGTGTTGATAATTAGCAACTGACCAGAATAGAATTCGCTGCAGGGAAGTGACCTCCTTTCTATCACTGCCACCTACTGTTCTGTGGAATTCTCTTTCCGATCTCATCATGCGATTTTCAACTACTCAATTTAAAAACTCCTCTCCACTTAAAGCCACGACGTCATACGCTCCGCTACCAACTGAACAGTAATTATCGCCAGTTAGCTTGAATATTTGTAAAGTGCTGTACTTAGCCGCACAATCACATTCATGAAAATAGAGGCTAGAAGGCGTTATATCTGATAATAGATAAATAACAAATACAAAAACAATATAATAATATAATAACATATTTAATATAATATATCCAATATGGAACCCTTATATAATATAATATATATACTATATTAATTATAGTACTATATTCATACGAGAGAGACGCCAGACGCCGAGAGAGAGACGAAAGAAAGAATTTACGATATCTGATGCTTAGGAAAACCCAATAAGTTTTCAGGGTTTGGTAAGTTTGATTAAGATACACCCTAGTAAATAACTGTTATAAGGAAATTAATTTACTTAGACTTAAACCCAAAAATCTATATAAACCCTCCTCAGAGTAATATCACTGGGACCTCACAGCCGCAACCGTATAGATAATGGCAAAAGCTCTTTTTTTCAGATCATTATGAAACATGAATGGTACACCCAAAAACAAAAGAAAAACCCACGAAATCACGTATATTTATACTAACACTATAAATACTACAACAAACTGAGTACATTAAAGACAAAAACAACCAAAAATAAATAATAATAAAAACTAAAAAAAATATAAATATAACCTATTAAATGAACAAAGCTAGAAATAATAAAGAAAATAAATACCATATAATATAACAAAAACATTATATAAAATGAAAAATAAATAATAAATCATATAAAACAATATATAATATTAAATATATAGATATCCTCCTATTCTTTCAACCTCGTATAACCTAAATAAATAAAACAATATAAGATAAAAAAAACGCTTTTCTATTTTCGAAGTCTATAGAAGAGTAAAATAATATAAATCGAAAACAATTATATAAAAACCAAAACAAAACAATAAAATAAAAACAATATATATAAATAGTATATAAAAAAAAACTATAATATACCAGTACAGATGATAATTAAGGCACACACGTGCACACATTATATAACTAAAGTAATTTAATTACCCATAGCTGATACCTTAGCTGAAAAGAATAATCTATCCCTTATTATAAGTAAATAACCTGTAATAAAAAATAAATCATTCAACCTCAAATAACCCATACTTGAGTATAAGTGAAGAAAAGAGTAACCCTAACCTGATAGGGTGAGTAATAAAGAAAGTAAAACCCTTCTTAAGCCAAAACGTGAAAGATAAAAAGTCTCTAACATAACCTCTCATAAGATAATATTTACAGTTGCCATTCCTTACCGAAAAAAGTTAACTGTAAGTACTACAATTTTACAAAAAATTACTAAATTCCAATCCAAAATCAAAGTCAAACTCAAATACATTGATACAAGTATATAAAATAACACACTAATTACATACTATCTATCAATTAAAACCCATTTACAGCTCGCCTTGGAAAATGCACGAATTAATTAAAAAAATAGAAGATTCTTAACTTTTAAAAACTAAAAAAAGACAAATTAAGCTCTATAATAAAAACATAGAGATAATTATATCGTGCTTGTTATATCAAAAACAAATAAACAACGAAACCGCAAAAAAAAAAGCAAGCGCAAAAAAATATATACTAAATATACTCATATAATATTATATAAATATAAAAAAAAAATAAAAATTATAAACCCATAACTAAAACAGAATAAAATAACATATATATACACAACTACCTAATAATAAAATATAATAACTAAACTACTCCTATACAAATATAGCCTAATACAAACCTACCCTCCTAAATATAATATATAAAAAAACACCCTCATTATATAAAATAAATAAAAAATAAAATACATAACCTATATTAAAAAATATATAAAAATAATAATAATAAAAATAGTTATATTTAATTCAACTTAAACAGAATGTCCAAAGACATCATTAAATAATGGTTTCCGAAGCTAATATGAAATTATGCTACGGCAAAATTACTATCAAACAGACATTATCCTTCCTACAAAGGATAATAAATCCGAGAAAAACCAACAACCAATCAAAAAATAACTGTCACTAAACAGAATGATAAACATAATATAGAAGATACATATTCCACACCAATTGCCAATGTTAAAAAATATTACTCCCTATCATTTTGAAGATATGTTATCCTTATTACAAGATGGCCGAATATCCATTTAAAAAATCACACATTTTTTAATTTAGCAGCCGTCGATACACTTTTTCGCCTTAAAAGTCGACATCGCAAAACTAACAAAACAATTACTAAAATAATTTCTTAAAGTCAAAAATCGAATAATACAAAAAATAAATAACCAAATAAATCCACCTTATATATAATTCCAAACTTAAACATACAAAGCTAATTACATAATTTAACAAAGACAACAATAACCCCTTACCGAAAATCATGGCATAAGTAAGTTTATAGAGAAACGCCCACCAGCAGTTCTTTCACTATGTGCTCTAAGTAATCCTAATATTACATTCCTAAACCACCAAAGACTTAACTCCTAGGATTTAAAAAAACTATTGAATTGCCCACTTACCAATATTATAATTTAAAGTAAGCGCAAACATGAATGGTTTTCCAAAAATTGAGAGGACATGGACAACGTACTCAATGATATTCAAATATAATGAAAGAGCACAACAACAATAAAAATTAAATCAGGAAAACGAAAAATCTACACACACTATCGAAACAAAGAAAAGAAAAATAAAATTCCAACCGTATAATAGCTAGAGGAATTAAGTTTTACAACAAAAAACAAAAGGACAGGAAACTATATATTAACACGCTTTACCAAGTTTATAAAAACAATACTACATATACGTACATAATAAAAAATAAAAAAAAATAATAATACTCTCAACACTAAACATAAAAAGATGAAATAACTAATCATAAAAAAAAAAATAATATAACAACAAAAAATAACGAATAATGAATATACAATAATATAAATATAATAACTCAATCATAATATATATATAAAAAAAGTATTATAATATAACATAGAATATAATATAGCTGAATAATATAAAAAAATAAAAATAAACTAATATAATATAATAAAAAATATAATTAATTAAAATCAAACTAATTACAAAGCTACATAAGCTAAAAGCATAGAGATATAATATACATAGTATAAATATAAAAATTTTTTTTTTTGCGATACATTAAAAAAAACAAACATAATAATAAAAACTAAATAATAGAATATATAAATATAATACTAATATAATATAAATAAGTCAAGATCATATCAAAGATAAAAAGAAAATCTGTCAAATTATTTAAAACTAAAGATCCTTATTTCAAATATAAACGAAGATACAAATATAAAATATCATAAAACATAAATAATATAATAACACTAATAAATATATACAAATAACGTAAAAACAACATAATAAAAATAAAATTAATAACTATATATATATACATAAAATATATAAATAAAATATAATATATAAATAATAATACAAACAAAAAAACTAATATTATATATATATATATATAAAATAATAAATAAATAACTAATAACAAAATTAATATATAAATAAATACTAAAATAAATAATAAAATACTATATCAAGTGACAGACTACCAAAACTCAAATAACAAAATAGACTCAAAGAAGTCAAATCAACAACCACATAATATAATATATATATAATATATATATAATATATATATTAAAGAATTTAATAATAAACAACAAAATAATACAAAACACTTAACATGCATAATGAAGCCTGGGTTGAACAAAATCAGCATAAATATATAATGTCACATCATCAACTAAATTATATAACCTTACTAATTACTCAAGCTAAGTTAATCGACCCTGTTCGAGAATTGGATATCCTTAGTACTAAACTAATATAATAAATATTCACATAATAATACATAATAGTTAAATTTTCAAATAAAACAGGCAATTAACACTAATACAATACATAATAAGCTTACAAAAAAAATTGTTCAAATCAGAAAAATCATATATAAATATGACGTAATAAAAAACACAAAAAAAACAAAATAATTATAATAAACTTTTATGTACAAAATTCAAGCAAAAGAATATAAATACTCACTAATTATATATTTAAAAATCATAATATTAAACTTTGTTCAAAAAAATAAAATTGCAAAATAAAAAGTAACAATATATATAAAAAATAGATAAATCAACAAACATCCTTAATCATATAATACAAATATAACAAATAAATAAATACTATGAAATTATACATAATCTCATAAAAGATAAACACAAACAAAGATAAATAATATAAACAATATATATATCTTGAGTTATTGCAATGTGAATATATATAACCAAAAAAAAATCAATATAAACTACAAATAATTAAACTATAGTTATATAATTAAACAACTCGTAACGCATTGAATCATAAGGATTCATTGTACATAATTATTTTCAAATGGAGAATAACCTCAAAATAAAAACTATACAATGAATAACATAAATAATTAATAATAACTCTAAAAAACTAATAATTAAAACACACATAATATAAAACATACATAAAATAATACATACACATAAATAAAACCATAATATAAAAGATACAATAATAATCATACTCAATAATAAATACATACACAAAACTCACCAATAATAAAACAATATGACTATACATATAAATACCATAATAAACCATAAGAGATCAACCTAAAAAAATAACATAATCAAAAAAATCACTGAAAAACAACCTATATATAAATAATACATACACATAGAAATAAAAAAAATAAATAAACACATAAATATATAATATATATGACCTTTTGTTTTACGCCTCCGTTATTATTCGTTTTTCTATAAATTAATATACTACATACTAACTTGAATAAAAGCCATACAAAAATGAATAAGACCAACAGGAATAAAACAAACAAAGTTTTGAAAAATATTAAACATATTTAAAACATGCCTTAAAAACGGAAAAAAAAACAAAAATATCATATGGAAATTTTTTTAACTTCAACGAATGTAATAAGTATATTAGTTAAATAAATATTATCAAAATAAATAAAAATTACAAGTATGAAAAACCTACCAGGTGTATTTTGCCTTAAAATAATTAAAACAAAGTATTAAAATTATAACAAAAAAAAAGAAACCAAAAAAAGAACTATAAAAGTTTTAAAAAAATAAACACAAACTTAGAAACATAAATAAATGACAGTAAATATAAGAATATATTAAAAGCAATGATTATGTTTTAATTAGACCAAAAAAGTAAATATAAAAATGAAAGACACAATATTTACAAACAACTTGAACAATATATGGCAAAAACAAGATAAGAGATAAAAAATCTGATAGAAAATTCTTAACATTGAAACTAACTGATGAGTTAATAAAAAAAGTGTGACGAATTGACCAAATTAATAATAACTTTAAATAATAAAAAATGCTCATATAAATATTAAATTATATAAAACAATAAATGCATTAAAAATGATAACAATAAAATTAACAAAAATAAAATTAATCAAAAGTAATTTCCCAAAAAAAATAAGAAAATAACAATGACAAAAAGCACAAACATAGAGATATAAAAGATAGGGTTGATATAGATAAATGATAAATGTTATTAGATACAAACAGATGTATAAAAAACAAAAAAAGCGTTAATATAATTAAAATTTAGGTCACTCTGTAAAAGAAAAACAAAGCGGCCTTTAATCCTAAAAGAATTCAAGAAAAAATTGTGTTCAAAGAAGAATAATTTTGCTTACAAATATGTTTGTTTTAGCCGAGAAGCGACTCACAGTCAAACCTTTTGAGAAAACACAGCTAAGAAAAATATTCCATTAAATATACCAGAGTAGAAAATAAAAAAAATGTAAAAAAACAAACTAAAACTTCGCACTAAATGAAACAAATTACGTAAAACTAAATGAATAATTACAACGCTAAAAAATAAATTAATTGTTCTTAAAAAGAGAACCAAATGTAAAAACAACACCATATACTGGGAGATAGATAAAGACAAAAGGATAGACTGAGACAAACATAAAGACATAGGATAGACTGACTTACAGAAGATAAGCTTGAACCGTAGAAAGTTGACGCCAATAATAATAAAAGATCATCAAAATCCACTGCATTTCTAGCACGGAGTTCGTTTTGATATTCCAATCGGCTACACATATGCAAAAAAATCATCGTCCAATTGACGTGAACAATAGAAGATAGAGGACAAGTATGAACAAGTCAAACAGAAAGCATCGTTGCCTAGTCAGAAAACACTCACAAACCTGAGAATTCTCCGTCAAGCAACAAAAGAGCATTAGTGTTAAAGAAAAGGAAGAGGACGGTAGAGATGTATACAACAAGAAGTCCCGAAATCCATATAATCTCGCATTACATCGACAATAACAAACATATTTACAGAAAGAAAGAAATAATATTGTGAGAATCGGACACATTCGAGCAATTACCGCGCGGCAGCAAACCCACGGCCGGAGCCGGGATATAAACCACCAAGTAGTTAGAGTGAAAGGGAGGAGGCACAAAATAAGAGGGCTTTTTTCGAAACAAGCAAGAATCTCTTATTACTCCGAGAGCTACTTCGGTGATGGTAGCTATCTTTCATTTACTTTCTGATCCCTAACAAACCGGAAAGTAAATCGTCCATTGTAATTAATGCGATCAAAAACTTTCACTTACATCAAAAGGAAAGTGGACGCCAGCACCTATCACAGACGCCACCACTCTTACTGATAAGCAAACGTGACGTCTGCTAATACACGTCACTTTGCTCCAAAATATAAGGAACGATGGACGTCATGCTAAAATAAGGGTCACTTTCATTCCTCAATTAAGGAACAAGTGCCCATCAGTACATAAAGACGCTTAACTCTGATGTAAAAACACAACACCTAGATGATAGCGAAGCCAACTCCAATGTGACGACCGCCCTCTCTAATAACAGCGCAAGCCGCGAAATTCGAAACCACTATGCGGACACTGAAATGCAAAAACCAAAATGCGCGACTAAAAACCCAATATACCCTTAACGCTCCATACCAGTCCCTAGCAACAACGGCAGGTAATCTCTGTTCTTTCGCGGGAACCCAGTTCCCCTCCTCATAGAAAAGAACGGGAGGCCAAACATATAATATACTATAATATAACGAACTACAGTATATTATATATATATATATTAATAACAGGACGTATAACAATCAGCGCAGCCTTAATATAATACCAGAAAATACTAATATACCTATATATATATTAAATAAAGTAAACAACCATAACTCACCTAAAACAGGTATAGGATTAGACGGGATACTCGTAATATTATAGAAATATAGAACGGCAAATATAAGAACTATATTATCAGAACTATATATACTACATACAACTATATACACTATATAATATAAAATATCAAATTAGTAAAGGTAAACAAAATATTCCGTCCATCTCTAATGTGTGTGTGTGTGTGTGT
>JABUQX010115451.1:12500-25396 GCA_015478945.1 Trachelipus rathkii | reverse complement strand
GCATTTATTTTGAATTATATGTTTATAGTATTATTAGAATTAAAAATCCTTATGAATTTTAATTTTCTGAGGCAGAGTCCTTATTGTAAAATTTAGATTTCCCAATAAATAAAAATCAATAATTCTTTATTGCTTTGAAGATAAAATAATATTTCAAAAACAAACTCTGTTTCGAAATTAATATCTCAAAACATTAGCTCTCTTGCAACATTTTTTGTTTAACTAACTTTCCTCTTAATATCTTTTTTATGGCCTGAATCATCAGTTTGTTGAGCTTTTTGGTCGTAAAGTTGGCGCCAAAGATGTTGAAATCCGTCTGTGACTCAGTTCTCAATTTGGAAATATCTATTCCTAAAAAATCAATCTAGGAATCAATCTAGGAATCAATCTAGGAATCAATCTAGGAATCAATCTAGATTTATAAGAAATCCATTTGAGGCTTCACTTCAGGAAAAGGGATAGAGAGAATGATGGGGAATAAGAGAGAGAAACTTGAGGGTTTAGAGAGATTTAGAGTAGGGGTTAGAGAGAGAGACATGGGGGAAGCGATTCTTTAAAAGGGGTTGGAACACGAGAAAAGTCGTTGTTTGGGCCTGAGATCTGCTTAAGTAAAAAGCTAATGAAATAGCTCCTTTAAGTAGTATCATATAGGCGCGAAAATATTAAGATAGAAGTTTTTCTTAAAAGAAGTGAAGCATTTATAATATGCACTATTTGCCATATTATTTTTTATATATATTATAATATATATATTATATAATGTACAAAATTGTATACTGTTTTTCTTTCCATTTTTTAATTATAATATTTAAAGACAAAGACAGATTAATGAGACGAACAAAGGACGTTCTCACTTTCTCTTAAAAAACATTTCCATCGCCGTGCAAAGGTAAAGAATTGTGAATTACTTTAAATAATAATAATAATAATAATAATAATAATAATAATAATAATAATAATAATAATAATAATAATAATAATAATTCTGTAAAAATATTTAAAGCCTGTTTTACTTGGTAATATTTTATTGTTTTAAAGATAAAGATGTTTGCTATATCTCATGAAATATATTTGTTAAAATTATCTTTGAAATATTTATATATTGTAATTAATTATTATATTGCAATTAATACTTTTATTATTTTTAATAAAAATATGAATTGTAATATTGGAGAATTTTGATGTGATTTTTATGTATTCATGACATATATATTTCTTTTTATATTGAAATAATTGGAACAATTATACTAATTAAAAAATTACTTAATTATTATTTAATATTTAGTAAACTCATTATTGTAAAGAACATTTAATTTATAATGTGTTTTCCATTATTCTTTATTTAGGTTTTTATAGACTGTTTTTGGAATTTGAAGAATTTTAGGATGTAGAAATAAAAATTATCAGGAATTGCCGCGTTTATTCAACCTCCATCTGGTGTCAGACGTAAAGAGTCCATGTATCACCAGACTGCCTTCCTTGCATCAGGATATCGTGGCTGTAATCTCCTCATTCTTTGCAATGGTCATTGCCGACTTCGCGTTTAGCACCTAGTATTGGCGTTAGTTCGACTACAAAGATAATAGACCGTAAGGAACGGTCGAGGGATTGCGCTTATACGAACCAAAGGATTTTCTGTGTCCACAAGAGCCAATTGTCATAGCAATTCCGTGAGAGGTGATTTCTTTGTCACCAACAGATGACTTCAAATCCAAAAAACCTTTGTCAAGCTGTTAAAGGTGGAAAATCATTTCGACGTTCAGTGAGTACAAAAAATTAAAGTTTCACACAAAAAACCCATTTTCACACTTAAAATTAAATTAAAAGAAATTACACAAAGAGTATATGTTTATATTATCGTCTTAGGACTTTAATATACGTTATGCTTAATTTTGTGGCAATTTCCAAACACAAAAGGTGTTAAAATTTAAAGTAAACACAATTGTTAGTGTTTCTAATTTACAAAACAAATTTTTACAAATTGGTGTCGGATAAAAATCACCAAAATAGCCAACAGAAAAAGGAAAAGGCTACTTTATAAATTTGAAATAAAAGTGTGAAAATAAAAAAGTTTTAGAGACAATTTTTTAATATATAAAAAATATTAATAAAACTAAATTTTGATTAATGACATTATTGTCTTAAATTTTCATTGTTTTTTTTGTTGTTTTTTTTTTAAAGGCAAAAAATACTAAAATAACATAAAGAATCTATTGGATTGCATATTTCCTCGTATTTGTTCCAAAAGTGGAAGATTTTTTAAGTATACAATAGGAAATATGGTAATCACCCTTTTAATTAATTAATTTAATTAAAATTTAATTAATTTTTTTTATTTTACTAAAAAATAGTATAGACTTAGACAATCAGTTTAGTGAAAAAATTATTCGTTAATTATAATTAGTAAAGTAATTAGAGCTAGTCAAAGATTGCTAAAGCTCAAAAACAGTGACAGAATACAATACGACAAGTTAGAAAAATGATAAGTCAAAATAAGTGCGTGCGTGAATTGGTTATATTCATTCAATAAATATGAATCAATAGTAAAGGGGATAAGAGAAAAGGAGTTGAGGGATACTAAAATCAGGCACTGAATAAGGGGTATTGCCTCCAGAGCAGGGGAAGGGAAATTGGTCGCTGAATGGGAGAAGTGAAGGGAAAGGGATTTTACCTCCAAAGGAGTAAAGTGAGGGATTGATATCTCGGCCCAACTGTCCCCCATTTCTTCGTTCATTCTTACCCCCGTTCATTTCTGAGTTCATTTTTCCCTCTCTCATTTCTTCCTTTTATCGCGCGGTATCATACGCATACACAAACAACACACACACACATCGTTTTATATATATATATATATATCGATTTTGTTTTTATTAATAATAAATTTATTAATTACTTTTCATTAATTATTTTTGATTAATTATATTTGTCGTAGTCCCGCGAATATTTTGGTAAAAATTTCGGTTTATATTTTTTAACCTGTTTTTTAAAAAAATCGTTTTTAGAGAGGCTTAACTGTAGATTTCGTTTTTTTTTTCTTTTTTTCTGTGAATTAAAAATAAAAAGTGTTTTTTTAATTATCGAAATTTTGTGATTTAACAAAACGTAATTAATAATTATCAAAGTGAGGTAAAACCTTTTAGACAAGACCCTAGACCTTTCAGAAAAGGTCACTAAGACCAAAGGTCACCAAGAGACACCCGAGGTCACCCGAGGTCAACCGGGGTCACCAGGGGTCACTAGGGGTCATCCAAGGTCAAAAGGTCAAATAAAGGTCAAAAGGTCAAGAAAAGGTCAAAAAAGGTCCGACCTAAAAATTGTCCCCCTGATGACCCTAAATACAGAAAATATTTTATTTTTGACCCTAAAAACATAGAAATTGTTTTCTTGACCTAAAAATAACAGAATTGTTATATTTAGATCCAAAAAATTGAAAATCATATTTTTTACTTCAAATATTATTGTACTGCAAACAGACTTAATATAGCACAATATCAACAAAATGAAAAAATAAAATTGTTTTCTAGAGATATCTTGAACTACAAATCAAAAAAAAGTTTTAATATAAGAACATTTTAACAACTTGAAAGAACTTTGTAAGAACTTTTGAAGAACAGTAAAACAAATAAAGGTGGTAACCTTTGACAAAGAAGAACAAAAGTTGACTTTGACCATTAGAACATTTTTAAATAATTTTAAAAAGAGATTTTTGAGATTTAAATAATTTTAAAAAGAAAATTTTATTTATTTTTTTAAAAGAGAACTTTAGATATTTTAAGAAAATTATTTTTATTTTAGAACTTTTTGAGAATTCTGTAATTAATTTTGAAAGAAATAATAAAATTGAAATAAGAATTGAATTCTTAATAGAATTGAAAGAAAAGTTATTTTTAATTTCTAGTTTTGTATCGACGTTGTGTAAATACTTGCTAATATTAAAGTTAAGCTGAATACTTGAAATAGTAATTTAATTCTTAAATCGAATAAATAATTTAAATTTTTTAATTAAAATTAATACTGATTCTTTAATAAATTACTGTTAGAAATTATATAGGAACTTCCATGTTTTGTATGAACATGTTAAATTCTTGAAAAAATATTTGAAATAGTTTGAATATTTTTGAGAAACTTTAAAAAAAAATATTTTGAAACTTAGTGTTTTTTTTTGAAAAACTTTGCACATATTTTGAGACTTTAGTTTTTTTAAAAATTTTTGAAAAATTTAAGAACTTAGTTTTTTTTTTGCAAACTTCGATACATATATATCATGACTATATTTGAACCAATAGTCTTTACCGTCTTCGTATTTTCAACATTGTTTCTCGTTCTCTGCAACCTGGTTCAAAGGGCTATAGCCGGACCAGTTGACCCTAATGGAGCTTCAGGAGGAGCCGAAGGGGATAATACAGACTTAGAAAATGATGATTCAACAGAGAACAAGGATGAGGACATGGATGATACCAATAAAGAAGACAATACAGAAGATGTTACTCAAGATGAAGAACATGATGTAACAGAAATAAAGACTACGGATGAACAGAAAACAGAAGAGAATACAGGAGCAAAACCCAAGATAAGGGAACCCACACAAAAGGATATGGGACTTCCTCCAGTATATCTACCTCCTTCTAACATTGATACAATGTCGTTAAACCCAATCAGAGAACAGCTTGGGACTGGCATCAACCAGGAAATACAGCAAAAATACAACAAGGATAGCTAAGGTGCTTCAAAAGCAAATGTTTTGGATAAATACCTTTAATATACATTTTAAATGCATCGGAGGGCCCACTCCCCCTTCAATAGAAAAGAAAAACTATCTCCTGGAATGGCCAAACAGAAATATTTAACAATAGAAGTGAGTTTAGTGGAACTTGGGGACAGAACCAACCAAGTGATACCCTATATGGAGGACAACCTCAGAATCCGTGGGGGCCATCCCAAAATACTTTAAATAATCCTTTAAATATGCAGCCACCTTACACAGGCTGGCAACAACCCATTCCTACAATGCAACCAGGTTACAATCCATACCCATATGGACCCCCTTATGGAGGATACTATCCCAACGCTGCGTATGCCCCTCCATTACCAGAATTAGCTAAAGAATTAAAATTGTATGGAAGAAATACCAAGACACAAGCTTGGATGGGAATTAAGTTTGAGGATTATCTTTCAACGTTGCAGGAGAAAATACGCACGTTAGGCCTAATAACTGAACGACAGAAAATAGACTATGCTAAGACCACCATCTCTTCTGATTTCATATCCGAGGCCCGCCAGTATATCTTGAAGGATAGCAGCTTCTCTAGGTGCAAGACCCTAGAGGACTTTTTAATTCAATTGAAGATTTTTCTCAAACCAGAAAAAACCGAGACAATCTTCTGTATATTGAAACAGTTCATGAAATTTCAAAGGAGACCACATGTAACTCTTACTGAATTCATGTTGGACGTGAAGAATCTCCTTTGGGAATACCAGAAAAAACTCATTGATATTGAGACTTCCTTTGGATTTACTTCTCAACAAATAAATATCTTAATTATGACCAAGATTTTAGAGAGTATGGAAGAACTCAGAGATTATAGAAGACTTAGAGAAAAAGTTTTAAAAGTCTTTAATCCAGACTTGAGTTTCGTAGAAATTTTAGAGAAACTCAGTCAAATAGAAGAAGGTGCCTTGTTCCAAACTAACCATAGAGCAGAACAAGATAGAAGAAATACAGCTAGAGTATTCTATACAGAGAATAATAGCACTAATAATAGTGATACTAGAAAAGAAAGAACTACCCATAACCCTTCCATGAGGAACAGAACCATGGAATGGAGAAATAAAAAGAATACTTCTAAATTTTCAGGAAAAAGGACAAGCCCTTCTCCAAATATAAGACTTAATAAAGGAGTGATGAAAAAACTCTCCAGTAAAGAGATAAAGTCAATGGACTACTGCCTAAAGTGTGAATCTTTAGGTCATCATTCTAAAAATTGTGGTTGGAATACCACATATTGCCGAGTGTGTTGGAAATTCCACGCCAGGGGTTCGACGTCTAATTGCAAGAATGCACCTGTGTGGATCCCAAATGAGAATGAAAATAATATGGTAATACCATATAATAACCCCACTGATTTTGATAATGGGGTCAAAGCTCGAAGAGTCGAGATTAAAATTGATTCAAATACTAGAAAGTCAAACTCTTACTCTAAGAATGAGCGTAGCCATCAAGGTAAGAGTCCTAAGAAAACAACCAGAGTTCACCTGGTTACAAATCATCAAGCAGATCCAGAACAAGAAGAAATATCTGGAACTGAAGATGAAGAAGAACAGAACGAACAGTTTTTTCAACCAGATCTCTCAGAAAGAGAGACAAATTTTTGATTCCAGGCAAAGATTTAAATGAAGAAATGGTAAATAGAACAGAATTTAAAGAAAATACTTCAAGCTTAAAGAAGAGAGGTGTTATAGTAACCTCTAGCTTCTTTGGTGTAGGAATTAGACCCCCAAAATTGGGATGTCATTATTTTTTGTCAATATTTTTGACTCCAACAAAAGGTCAGAACGAGGTTGAAGTGCATAGCCTATTAGATTTAGGAAGCACAACCTGTTTGATATCGTTGGATAGATTAAAAGAAATAGAAAGAGAAGGAAGATTTAAACTATCTCTTAAAGAGGCTAGTATTATAGTCCAAGGGATTGGAACTCAGATGATCCATCCTATAGGAGAAGTTGATCTACTTCTAAGACTACACCAAAAATATTACCCAGTTACCTTTTTAGTATGTAAAACTGAAAGCACTGGAGCTTGGAATGGAATTTTATTAGGTACAAGTCTTTTAGCTACTTTACCTATAACCATAGACCTTTCTTCATCGCATTTAAATCTTAAAGAAGAGAATCATGAAATTAAAGTCAGAATCTTTGCCAAATTGGGAAGCTTTTTTCTCATGAATCAAGCTAAAAAGATAACTAAGAAAGACAGAATGATTAATAATCATAGAAAAGATTCCAATAGGAATGATAAGTTTAAATTAAACAATTACAGTGATAATTGTAAACCATTAATTAATAAAGGCTCCATTCTTGGAAAGCCTACACAGAAATTAATTAATAAAGGCTCCATTGAAAGCCTACACAGAGATTAATTAACAAAGGCTCCATTCTTGGAAAGCCTACACAGAAATTATTTAATAAAGGCTCATTGGAAAAGCCTACAAAGAAAGTTATTACTAAAGGCTCATTGAAGAAGCCTACAAAGACAGAAATTACTACCGGTTCATTCATTGAAGAAGCCTACAAAGATAGAAATGAATAAAAATTCTGTTGTTCTTCAAGAGAACAAAGAAAATTCACAACTTCCTCCAGTAGAGGAAGGACCTTTAATAGCAGATGAAGAAATAGAAGTTCAATTGCTATTAATAGAAGAAACAATGGCACCTGCTCAATCTTATGGTTATTTGAAAGTCAGACCTGAGAATAAAAGAGATTTGGAATTGGAAAAGAAGTGTTTAATAACACCTGCTTTTTCCTTAGGGCCATTATATTTTGCAAACTCGGTATGCCCAGTTAGAAACAATGAAGTTATCTTAAGTTATATTAACTTAAGTGACAAATCTTTTTATTTAAGAAAAAATAAAAATATAGGAAAATGTCATCCTATTTTAGAACTTATTGAAAAAGAAGATTTTAATAAAACTGCTACTGCTACAGAAAATAAGCAAATAGGTTCTACTTGTATAGTAACCTGCTCAGAAAATTTATCAGATAAGCAGTTGAAAAATGCATACAGAGAGATTGTAACAGAAAATTTAAGTAAAGAAGAAGCAGATGTTTCTATTTTACAGAAACCTGAGCATTTAGAAGAACTTCTTGATTTGTTAATGGAATATAAGGACGTTATTGCTCTAGATGATGATGCAGTTCCTGTATGTCCTATACAGAAGTTTGAAATAGAACTTACCCCAGATGCTCCAAAGATTATTTTTAGAAAACAGTATCGTCTCCCACATCGCTATCTGGAAGACATAGATAATTTTACAGATGCAGCTTTAAAGAAAGGATATATTAAAGCTTGCTATTCGCCACATAGTTCACCTCTACTGGTGGTGGCCAAGAAAAACTCTAACAAACCTCGTGTCTGTATAGATTATAGGCACCTGAACTCCTTCAGCGTCCCAGATGTGTACCCATTGCCCTCAATAGACGAAATATTTTCGTCCCTAGGCGGCAGTACGATTTTCACTAGTTGTGACTTGATCGACGCGTACCATTCCCTCGAAGTCGAGGAGGAAACACAGAAATTAATGGCTTTCCGTACTAGGAAAGGCTTATTCTGCCCAACCAGATTATTATTTGGGCACCGCAATGCCCCAAGTACCTATGCTAGGACAATGCAAGTCGCGTTGAACCATTTATTAGGACCTATTGCCCAAGTATATTTGGATGATGTCTTAATCATGGGTAAAAATAAGGCAGAACATTTTGAAAACTTAAAGAAAGTTTTTACTGCGTTTAGAAAAAATAAATTGCGAGTTAAATTGACCAAATGTCATTTTCTACAGACTTCAGTATTGTATTTAGGATTTAAAATAGGAAGAGACGGAATTTCACCAGATCCAGCAAAGATAGAATCAATGAAGAGTTTCGTCCCTCCAGCAAGTGTTAAGGAAACACAATCCTTATTAGGATTTTTCTCATATTTTCGCTTCTTAATTAGTGACTTTGCACTAATTGCGAAACCATTATATAACTTAATAAAAAAGAATGTTAAGTTTGAATGGAAAGAAGAACACCAAAAAGCATTTGAACTCTTAAAAGAGAAGCTTGTGGTACAACCTCAGTTAACTTTTCCAGATTATTCCAAGCCATTTTTTATAGGTACTGACGCCTGTGACTACGGAATTGGAGGCGTTCTTTACCAAATGTCGGACGATGGCAAAGAAAAGCCATTGTCCTTTGTTTCAAGAGTGTTAAGAGGCAGTGAACTCAACTATGATATTATTGAAAAAGAATGTTTAGCTGTTGTCTTCTCACTACAGAAGTTTAAAAATACGGTGTTTGGTTATCCCATCACCATATTAACTGATAACCAACCTCTTTGCTTTATATTTCGAAACAAGCAACAAACGGGACGCCTAGCCCGTTGGAATTTATTTGTTAATAGTTTCTCACCAACTATAAAGTATAAGACGGGAAAAACTAATATCCCGCCAGATTATTTGAGTAGGCATCCAGCAAAAGCTCCAAACGTTTATTTCTTTAAAGGAGAAAAGAAACCGATGCTACCAAGAAAAGATTTTATTCTAACGAAAGAAACTTTCAATAGGGAACAAGAAAATTGCCCTAGATTAAAAGAATTAGTTAAGTGGGCTAAGGAAAACCCCAAGACTTATCCACACATTTTCCATAAGAAAGTGCTGTACTATGCAACTAGAAAGGAACCTTATGTAATACAAGTACCAGATAGCATGATCTACTCAGTTATAGATCAGTGCCATTCTTCACTTGGAAGTGGGCATGGAGGACAACAGAGGACTGAAAAACGAGTCAGAGAAAGATACGTTTTTCCTCATCTAAGTAAGTTAGTAAAGGAGTACTGTTCTCAGTGCGTATCCTGTGCTAAGGTTAAAGGTCCAAGGCCTCCAAAAGCAGAAATTAACAGATGGCCTCTTCCTTATACTCCGTTTTCTAGAGTACATGTGGATAGTATAGGAAAACTTCCCACATGTTCGATTTCAGGAGCCAAACACATTCTCGTCTTCCGAGATGTTTTAACACGCTACTGCGAGTTAGTGGCATGTAAATCAAGAACAAGCCAAGAATTTGCTCAAGCTTTACAAGAAAGAGTGATATGTCGGCATTCTAGTCCAGAAATACTAGCTTCAGATAATGCCCCAGAATTCACATCAGCTGCGTTCAAAGAGCTGTGTAAAGCTTGGAGGATAAAAAAAGTCAATATTCTGCCCTACAAACCAAGTCAAAATGGTGTAGTTGAAAGATTGAATGCAGATATTGAAAATTTCCTCCGTCATTTCGTAAAGGACAATCATAGAGATTGGTCCAAATACTTATCTTTTGCTCAAATAGCAATTAATACTTCGTATAATAGATCAATTGGATCTTCTCCACATTTCGTCCTGCATGGATATATAAAGAGACTTCCCTACGAGATGCCTGATTATGTCTCTCCATTTACAAATAAATCGGAAAACAGAAAATTCATATCAGATGAGGTAGATGTCGTAGTGGAAAGAATGGAAGCTATAAGAGATTTAGCTAGAGAAAATCTAGAAAAAGAAACAATTAAAGCTATGGAACAGCAGCACAAACATGCCACACAAAGAGAATTGAAAGTGGGCGATTATGTTTTCGTAAATGCTGTCAAAAAACCAGAGCAAAGTTCTAAATTGAACAAAAGATTTGAAGGTCCTTTTATTGTAAATCAAATAAAGGAGCCAAATAAACTTATGCTTTCGTGTTTAAATTCAACGAAATTATTTCCGGTTCACCGGGATAATGTAAAGATAATTCCAGTTGAAAAGATTACAGAATCTCATTTTTCATTTGATAATGATGAGATTTGGAATCCAGATGCAATTCAAGAAACATTGGATTCCCCAAAAGATACAACAGAAAGAACAACAAGAGTGGAACCTGAAGAAGTAGATCGACAGGAAGATGATCAAGAATCTCCAACCACTTCTTCGTGGATTCCCCCTAATTTTTATGACGAACAAAACGTTATACCAGAGGATTCAACACAAGAACAGCAGAATCCTGTAGTAGAAACACAAACTTCTTGTAATCAAAGAATATCTGATACTCCTCAAGGAAGTAGATTGATAAATTCTACTCCTCAAACAAGAACTCAAGTAGGAGGATATAGACCGTCTCTATCACCAATCAGACAAGAAGATTCAGACTCTGAACATGAGGAACAGCCTGTCATTGCAGAAGTACAAGAGGATGCTTTGGTAACACCACTTGCAGATGGAACTGTAGGGGATAATGTGCCAAGTTCTGAAGCACTTCCCAAAGATGATGAGGTAACACCTCCAGAGGAATTTATGGATTTATCAACATCTGAAGGCACAAGAGATGATAGAAAAGAAGATCCGTCGTATAAACCTCACCAGCAATTCAGAGGTCCAGGGATGTGGAACGAAGAGTTACAAGAAGTCAAACAAGACAAAGAGAGCATGAATCTCTTCAATCTCTACCACCAAGAACGGAAGAAGCAACAAAGGAATCATCTGAAACAGAATTACAGAGACCTCCAGTTGTTTTGCCATTAGAGATGACTAGAAGAGGAAATAGACTTTACTATTTACCTCCTAAGAGTTAAAATCTCTTAGATTGTATAAAATCTTTTTGTAAATAAATATATTATTATATTTGTGTTCATAACCTTTAGGTTTAAGTTTTTATATTTCTATTACAATATATTACACAAAACACATGTTTACACTTTTCTATTCTTTATCTTTTAGAATAAGTATATATATTTTTATTATGTCCGTTACGAATTCGGAAAAAAATTTTTTTTTGCCCCAGGGGTCATTCTTTTTTCTTTTTGAAACTAAAAAAAAAACCATAAAAAAATAGAAAAAAATTTTAAATTTACGTTTCGTAAAATAACAACGTTTATTTTTATTTTTATCAGAATATCATATTAGATGATAGCTTAAAAAGAACACAAAATAAACTTCGAAAAATTTCATTTTAATATTAGAATAATAAAAATATAATCAGATCTTGTTTTATTTTATTTAATTTTAATTAAAGTATTAGCATTCAGCTATATAATCAGTTTGCTTATTAATATTAAATTTATTTAATTTTAATTAATTCAGAATTAGCCGTTATGCTATGATCAGCTTTGATTAATATTAATTAGCCTGATCAGCTTTTATTAATATATAATTCCTCATGCTAATATATCTTAATTTTAATTTTAAGTCATGATTTATCAAATCCTCTATGAATTAGATGATAGCTTAAAGAAACGCTTTAGTAATTTTTATTTTAATTTATAATCAGAAATGTTTTTAACATTAGCTTATCTTAGTTTATTATCAAGATCCAAATATCAAAACATATCAAACTGATTCCAATTTAAATTTTTAAAATAGTTAAAGTATGACTCGTATAATGATTTGTCAGCTTTTAAAAAGAATTTTAAATTTTACTTTAAAAAATTGAATTATATAAATTATTTTCATTTTACTTTAGTAAAAAGGCGACCTCATTTATTAAATCGAAGTAATAATCATTTCAGACTGTAATGAAAATGTTACGTCCAGTTTTTTCATTACTTCTTTTACCTGCAGTCTTATCCATCTCCACTAACATTAATGAAGAGACAAGAGTACTGCCAGGTATCATTTTGTATCACTCCGGTGAAGTAAATTTCATAGAAGGATATCTTGACTTGATTGTATCTTTAGAATGCCCATCAGAAATTAAAACCACTATTTATAGAACCACTAAAATGATAGATACTTTAAAAGATAAATTTTTGCCTGCGTTTAACGATAATTTTATTAATATTTCTATAAATCAACGAGCGCACAAATGGGAATTTCAACTCATTAAAATTAGAACTAAAGTAATATCCCTTAAATTAGCTGAAATTAAAAGCTTACCATGGGTCCACTCTCAAACTAGATATAAAAGAGCGGCTTTCGAATTGGGAGGAGATATTCTTAATATTTTATTTGGTACCGCTACTGATAAACAAATCAAATTTTTAAGAAAAAAGATTAATATATTAGGAAATTTTGCGAGTACTTCAAATTTATTAGTTAATGAGCTTAAAGAACAGTTGAAGTCAAATACCCGAACATTAACAGAATTTCAAATTAACTTACAAAAACTAATTGAATTTCAAAACAGATCACTTGCAA
>JABUQX010115451.1:0-2500 GCA_015478945.1 Trachelipus rathkii | reverse complement strand
TATGTTAAATT
This sequence comes from Trachelipus rathkii, assembly GCA_015478945.1. NCBI lineage: Eukaryota > Metazoa > Arthropoda > Malacostraca > Isopoda > Trachelipodidae > Trachelipus > Trachelipus rathkii. Next base: position 2,489 of record JABUQX010115451.1, on the reverse strand, counting down.
ATTTCAGACCAAACTTAGCATCAAAGTTCAATCGTTTGTTTATTCTATCGGTAAAAACTCAAATGAATTTTCGTCCCATACATCCATATATTTACAATTCTTTTGACACAGTTCAAAACTCAGTGCTTCCGAATAAGTTGGTTTTGATTTATTAATTTACACGATATTAATTTATCTTAGCATTTTGGGTATTATGTAGGTATCTGTCCTTTTTCACTATATATATATATATAATATATATATATAATAATAATATATGTATATAGTATATATATATATATATAATATATATTATTATATACATATATATATATATATATATCAATATATATATCATTGAAAAATATATAATAATAAAAATATATAAGTATTATAGTATATAATATATACTATATTCTATATAATATATATTATAGTATACTTATATAATCATATAGTATATATATATTTGAGAACTTTATTTCTGATAGGAAATTAAAGGAATAAACATTATATAAAAAGAATCTCCAAATTATCTCCAATAAAAAGTAATATATAGGTTCAATATTAAAAAGTTATCTTCGCTCCTATTTCGACAAAAAAAAAACATTTATAATAAAAAAGATTCATCCGAATCAATATGAAACATGCACCAAAAGACAGACCTGGCTCAAACATTTAAAATCTGAAATATAAAAATGTAAATAAATTGGGTAGAAAATATTGTAAATAATGAAAAATTATAAATAAATAATTTGCAAAATAAAAATATAAAAATGAATAAACAATAAAACAATTAAACGTGTTCAAAGAAAATACATAAAACTTTTATATATACATAATATATTATATATATACTATATAATAATATATACTATATATATATATATATATAGTATATATATATATAGATATTATATATATAAGATAAACATATATTATATATATATATATAGTTATATATATTATATATATATATATATTATAATAATATATATTATTATATATATTTATATAGTATATACTATATATATATATATATTATATAATATATACTATATATATATATATTATATATAATATATATATATGTAATATATATAATATATATAAATATATGTAATTATATATATATATATAAGTTAATAATATATATATATATTATATAATATATAGTATATTATTATATATATATTATACTATATATATATATATATTATATATTCACCTTTCCCCCCTGTAGATCTGTATTGACCTGTCAGGAGTCGCCTCTAGCACAAAACTATATATAAGTATATATTATATATAATATATTAATTATATATATATATTTATATATATATCATACTATATAAATACTATATTATATATATATAGACGATATATATATATACTATAGTATACGATATATATATATATTATTATATATATATAATATATATATATAATATATATAGTATATATATATAATACTATATATATATATATACATATATAGCCACTACTATGTATATACGAATAATATAATATATAGTATATTATATATATATATATATATATATTAATATCAATATATATACATATATAATCTATATATACATATTTAAACTCTTTTACACATAACTCCTATAACTAAATCAATTATCTATTTCTTCAGTCGTCTTTCCTCTCAATGACTTTAAAATAAAATCTTTAATTTATTATTATAAGATGGTGTTATAAATACCAAGTTTTTATTATTTATAAAAATCTTAAAGTTAACGCTTAATTAATTTTTAATGAAATATTTTTAAATTCTAAATAATATTTAATATTATTTATGTAAAAATCATCAGCGGGATTTGAAGATTTAATATGTCTTCACCAACACACACACACACACACACACACACAACACAACACACACATATTATCAATTAATAGCTTATATATATATATTATATATAATATATCTATAAAATATATATATATTATATATAATAATATCTATATATTTTATATATATATAATATACTTAGCTAGTATAAGTAGTTGTAGCATTATATATATATATACTATATATTATCTATATATATAGTATATATATACTTATATATATATATATAGGTATATATATATATATATACTATATATATATATATATATAAATATTATATATTATTACTATATAGTATATATAGTATAGTATATATATAATTATAATAATAGTATATAATTATAATATATATCATATATATATATATATATATTATAAATATTATGTATATAATTATAATTATTATTATACTATATATATATTATAATATAATTAATAATTTATATTATAGTATAATATTATATATAATATATTTATATATATATATATATTTAAATATGTATACAAAACACATATTTATATATATATATATATATATATAAATATAGTATATATATATATATATAAATATAAATAATATTATCATATTATATAAAACCTATATTATATATAATATATATATATATACATCCGG
>JABUQX010115450.1:0-27803 GCA_015478945.1 Trachelipus rathkii | reverse complement strand
TTTGTCATAAAAAAAATTTTTTATTATTATTATTATTATTAGCTGGGTTCCATTTTTTTTTTATCAAGATTGAAATTGATTGCTGGAAAAGGAAAAAAAAATGATAAATTACAATACTAATAATTTTAAATTTTAAACACATCCTTAAAATAATTGAAATTACAAAGTAAGGAAAATGTTATAGGCCCTATCACTTATTGAACTTTACATTTATATGTTTAACATTATAAAACAATTAATAAATAGCTAATTTTTATAAAACTTTAAAAATTCATTGCACATATTACTGACATACCTTGGGCCTGTTAATGATTGTAACTGTAATTAAACATAATGTTCTAAGCGAGAAGCCATTGTGAAATTTTGAGTCGATAGCAATATTAGTTGCTCTTAAATATAATTTCAATTAAAGTTTAAAAACCTGACATTAAACATTTATTAACTGAAAATCAAAAATGAAAAATATAATTATACCAAAATATAAATTAAAAATTTTTTAATTGATATATATATATATATATATTATACTATATATATATATATATATATAGTATATAATAGGATATAATATAAATATACTATATATATATAATATATTATATTTATTATATATATATATATATATATATTTATATATATATATATATTTAAAACTCTTTTTAACGTGCTTTATCCCTTTATCAGTCTGAGGGTAACACGGGGACTATAGGAAATCAAACTTTAAGGCTGGCAATCCCAAAAACCAGCGCCACCCACGCACTCAGCGAGCTTCAACTCTTGGCCCTCAGGAAGATTAAACCCAGGACTACTACGTGGAGGATTGAACGCATCCTCTCACATTTAAAAGTGTATGATTGGTGTTTTTGTATCTTCCCTCAGTTTGGCCTAATAGATAGCCTCATGACATCTTTTCAAATAAATTGTAGATTTATTATATTAGGTAACGTAAGTCTGCTACAATATGAGTCGCAAGTCAACTGAGGCGTTCTTATACTATATATATATATATAATATTATATAATATATATATATATATATATATATATATATATATTATATATATATAATATATATATATATTATTATTATATATAATAATAATATAATATATAGTTATATATATATATATATATATATATTATATATATATATATATAATAATATTTATATATATAACCTTGTTTGGTTTTTGGGTCAAACATTATATTTTATATGAAATAAACACATTCGGACCAGTTATGCTGACTTATGCAATGCAAAATTTCGAAGTCTTTTAGAAAGGTTATAAATGATGTTCTTTTATTGAAATACATATTTTATTTTTTATTTGAAAATTTTTGTATGTGTTTATTTTCCTCATTTATTTAGTAACTGTGTTCTTTGGTTAGTCATAGCAACATTGAGGGGGAGTTTTTTAAAAAAAAGCTTGTATATATCAGGAGAGGGAGAGAATTTTATTGTTATAAATCTTAATTGACTAAATAAAATTGTTTAAAAAAAAACTTAAAATAAAAAAGTAAAGAACTAAAAGTTATTTATATCAGAGAGAGAGAGAATGTTATCATTATAAATCTTAATTGACTAAATAAAATTGTTTAAAAAAACTTTTAAAAAAAATAAAAACCTAAAGAGCTAAAAATTTATTGAACTTACTTCACCAAATAAACATTTAATAAGTTATTTTCTCTTTTATAGGGTAAATTTTACTTTTTTTTTTTTAATAAAACTTCTCCAAAGAACATAAGAAAAATGAGACACGACCCGAGATAACTATAGCTACATGCTATCCACACTACAAGCTTTAATAACTTTGTTACAGTCATAACATGCAGTTTAACTTTAATAACTACTGTAACTAAAAACCCAGAAATTTGGCTTACTCAAAATATACTATATGATACCCAAACTATTCAAATACCTATTAAATCATTTCTTAAATATTGCAATCAAGTCACACTCAACAACCTCCTGTGGCAAATCATTCCCAAAATTAACAACCCTATTATTGAATGAATGCTTTCTTATATCAAGATGGCATATGTCCTTCTTAATTTTCTTACTGTGCCCCCTGGTCTTCCGTCCATGCTCTACCATGAAGAATTTATTGGTGTCTGTATTATCGCTAGATGAAAATATTTTGTAGACTTGTATCTGTCCCCTCTGAGAAATCACCTTTCTACAGAAAACGTTTCCAACTCCTTCAGCAGTTTCATAGCTCTTACCTCAAAATAATGATTACAATTCCTGGTTGTTGTAGGAAATCTTTCTGTCTTTCTCCATTAAATAAGGGAAGGTCCAAACTTGTGCACCATTACTCTAATTACTGTCCTAGCTAATAACTATTATTACTCTCAGTTTAGATATATAACTTCCTTGCTCATTAGCATAAGACTCTTATGCTATTTTATATAGATATATACCTAGTGGCATCTTATTAGACTTTATTTCACTTGCTTTCAATAACACTGATTGAAACTGCTTTCTAATTACTAGTACTTATAAATCACATCCATAAATCTTTTTCTTAGAGTCATAAATGACTCTCAGCCAGATTCCCATTCATTATATGTAGTTTAAAACTTTTTACTTTGAGTTAAAACCTAGGTGAAGAACCTTACACTATTTTACAATTAAAATTCAATTGCCACTTATTTCTTCACGCCATGAAAGTTATTATAAAGTATCATTTTGAAATCTTTTATGTCATCCAAACACATTTCTTACATGTTACTGAGGTAGCCACTTATGCGTATTAATATCTGTCAACATACTTACTATCTTTACATTTAAGTCCTGGTCTAAATCATATATATATATTAGCTTATTGCAACTAAATTTTATGTAATACTATATAATACTTGTTATGTATATAACTAATATATTTATTTCATACATTATAATTAGTTCATTTGATAATATTCTTGTTTATTAAAATATTTTTGATATGTTTGACTTGAATAATTAGTAAGAATACGAATTTATGTGCAAGAAAACTGCCGCAAATGTAAAAGTTAAGTTTTAATGTAAGTTGTGACTCTCAATTTGTCCCATCAAATATATTTAGCTCATGTACCATTCTGATTTATTTTTGAAAAGTGAGCAATATATATAGATAATATTATATTAGTATATATATATATATATATAAATAGTATTTTTGTAAGTTATTATATATATATATTTCAAGTGATTAAATGAAAAAATAAATTATATATAATAGATAGCAGAAGAGATTCTTAGAAATAATTTGATATTTATATCATGTATAAATAATATAAACATTGAAGCAAGTACCTCACTAAGTTCTTATTTATTACGATAAATGCTTGTTATATATAATATTTATATCACCCAATATCAATATATTTATTTTTTTACTTTTGGATACTATCATATAAATAGACTATATGTTAATGAAGATATAATTAACTACTAGAAACTGGTAATATGTGTGTATATATAACTATCGGTATAATTATAAAATAAGTCTCAATATTGAAATACTGTTAACTGGAATATTACTCAATTACTCAGTGTGGTTATATGTAGCTGTGTTAGTATTTGTATATGTTATTATTTGTACTATATTAATGTAATATGTTTAAGAAATAAAGATGTGAACAATATAAGTATTAATATAAAATGAAATTTACATTCGGTCAAAGTAATTGCTTATAATAGAGAGGATTTATCGATAACAGTGCCAAAGTCCTTGAATTGAAGTAATAAATATATAATATATATTAATTATTATATATATATATATATATATGTGAGCTATATTATTCCTTTAATTTTATTGTTAAATTAAATAAATATACAGGTTATTTATGCCTATAAATACAAAAATTCTCATATAGTTGTAAGGTCATGAACGTGTGTGTTTGTATATACTTTCATGAACGTGGATCTGTTTGTATATATGTTCATTAACGTGCTTCTGCTTGCATATACGCTAAATTCAAATTCTGGAAGAAATTTAGCACCATGTTTCCAGTATTTTCTAAAAGGTTATTATCTTCAATTAATAAAATTATATAATTATAATCATAATAAATTTAAAAGTAACAAATTAAATAATATTATAACAAAAATTATATCTAAATATATTACTATATTAAGTTAATTTAAATAAATTATTATTGTTTAATTATGGGTAATTAGTTTAATTATATTATAATTATTTAATATTGTGAAACTGCCCATACGTTATATATCCTTCATTATTCTCCTAAATATTGATGAGGAAACAATAGTGGCCCTAGCACTGAACCCTGTGGCAGCACCACTCTTCACTACTTCCCATAAGGACTTATTACCAGGAGGTTGTTTAGGACTTTCGGCACACACTGTTTTCCCTGAGTGCTCCATACAACTACGCCTCTCTGAGATCCAGAAACCTGTGCGAGCTCTCCACATTAGTGAGCGCATCTATTAATCTGTTGAAGAAACTCCGAGTACAGCCTTATGTCTGTCGCTGGGAATCTCTCTCACTTATACTTCGATGCTTTTGCTAAATAGTCTAAGATATAATAATATTTCAACTGGTAGTCTCTTCAGTCTAATGCAGTCAGTAATGTGTTCGCATAAAACTCTTAAAAGGTTTGTCATGGACCAAGAAATTTGAGATATATCTAAAAACTCTGTGGCGTCGCAAACACGTACATTATCTTGCTATCTTTCAAATATTTGTCTGGTACTCTCCCACACTGCCGTAGGGTAGACTATAACCTTCTTGAGAGAGCTCTCCTCTTTAAGTTCTTAAAGTATGACTCTATGGTTAACTGTGGCTATAAATTTCCAGCGAGATTCTCTCTCTCCCAGATAGCTCTCCCTTCTCTCTTATTTAGGGACGAAACAGGTGAGTGCTGTTTCAGCCAATCAGGTACCTCACCAAATTTATAGATCGGTGATAAGCCTTAATGGCCGAAAAATAGAACCGTTCTTATACACGTTAACAGATAACGAGTACTAATAGAATATGGAGGAGAGAGTTTTACTATTAGCTTATTCTCAATCTTAATCTATTATTATCTTCGACTGAGAGTAGTGAATATAAAATATAAAAGATATATTTATAATACAATATAATGTAACATAAGTTATTATGATTATTATGTATTTAATTACCTAGGGCCTATCGTATTTGACTTACTCTCTGGAGACAATCTCTACCAGCTATAGTTGCAGGTTGTTAGGAGTAATTATATAATTTACTCATATTTATTATAGATATAATAAACTTGTTATTTAATTATTACAATATCTCACTATTAAATATATAAATTTTGATATGAAAAACTTGTATATAATCACTTATCATGAGATCAGCTCAAAGGTTTATACGAAAAAATGGTACTTCAGATTCACAATACACGCCTATAACTTAGTTATTATCAATATTTTTGTATGTTAATAAATAAATTAAATATATTATAAATACCTTCGATAAGTATTTTATAGAAGTTTTGATTTTGTATTATATTAAAGACGATAAAATTGTTTTATATAATTATATATACTCTCAAATAAAATAAATATAGCGATATCATATTGACAATTTGAACGTGATAGGAAAATAATAATTATAAAAATTTTTCTTTAAAAATTAATTGTAGTTTAAACTGCATTATTTTGTTTATTGAGAGGTTGTTTATTGAGATGAAAATTGACTCTAATAACCACATATCAAGATGTTTGTTTGTTTGGCGCATAATTTTAGATATTAAGATGAAGATATTTCTGGTCCTTCGTGAAAGTCGCCAATGCTCTCTGATGGTGGAAAATTTGAGGCAGCTTAATGAATCGCAAGTATGGGAGTAAATGCCTTTGTGAACACCAGTTTTGATAGTGAGCTGTCTCATTGTGCTTGACAATGCATATCCCATCGCAATGGTAACAAACATTTGTAAACAACACAGGAATATGGAGCACTTGTGATTGAGGATGACCCAATTTTAAAATCGGAAGCAAAGGCTGACTCTTAATAATAATAATAATAATAATAATAATAATAATAATAATATAATAATAATAATAATAATAATAATAATAATAATAATAATAGGGAAAATCGCTGGAATAAAATGCTGGGCAAATCTGTATTTTATTTTAAATATATATTTGTATATATGGTCATAACTGAGTTTAATGGATAATTTTTTTTTTAATTAAACATAGCTTTTGGGTAGTTTAAAAAGAAATTTAATTAAAACTATTTAGAATTAAAAACTTTAAAAAAAATATAATATATTATATATATATATATATATATTATATATATATATTATATTATAATATATATATATATATATATATATATATATTATATATATAATAATATATATATATATATATATATATAATAATATATATATATATATATATATATATATATATATATAAAATTTATAGGGCAGAGCTGTGTGAGAGTTACTCTGACCTTTTAATCTGTGGAAAGTGTCCAATGAGAGGTTTGGAGGTGCTGCGTACAGCTATCTTTAAATAGAGATCCCCGTATTCACTTTGACGTCAGTTCATTCACATTTAAGCACACCTTTGTCTCGCCAATGCAAGTGCGTCAAGCCTGCACTTTCACTTTCTCCCGATATTGATCTCATGGATATATCAAAAGGGTACTAATATATTATTATTATTATTATTATTATTATATTATTATTATTATTATTATTATTATTATTATTATTATTATTATTATTATTGTTGTTGTTGTTGGCCAAAAAAAATCAAATTCTTGGTAAGTTCACTATCTTCTTTTAAAATTTTCAAAAACTAGTAAAAAATATAAATTTTCTTGTTCTAAATCTGAATAAGCGTTGAAGAAAAATTGTAAATGATTCTTTCATAAATAACATAATAACAAAATGAATCCTGTTAGAGATATAATTAACATTTATTGAGTTCAATGTTCTACTTTAATTAGAACGTTAGATATATAGAGCAGTAAGAAGCCACATGGGCCTATCGAGACTGTCCCAGTCAACCAGAATAAATAAGCCCAATCGACCAACATGCTCATGCAAAACCCACTCAGCACCCTAGGGCTTGTAACTATCTTACATAGTATACACCAATTAGGCTATTACCAAAAGCAAAAAATATAGCTAAGATACATACTAACCACACTACAAGCTACTAAGTTTGTCATAGTTACTAACTAACTAAAATCCTGCCAATTTGGCTTAGTCAAAATATACTATTTGATGCCTAAACCGTACATATACCTATCCAATCCCTTTTTAAATGTTTCAAGTGAGAATTAACTACCATATTACTTAATGAATGTTTTCTAAAATCAAGATGGCATGCCTTCCTCTTAATTTTCGTATCGTTGTAGCGGATTTGAGTAAATCTAAAGTACAATTTAAAATTTCGTGGGGTGTCTTGGTGGGAAAATGAAGGAAAAAAATAACACTCGCACTAGTTTAAGTTTATTAAATAAATTACAAATACAAAAGGAAAAAGAACCTGGTATTTATCACGATCAAAGTAGTAATTGAAAGAAAAATAAAATTAACAAAAAATTGCAACTGATAGCGGAAACCAATAATCAAAAATAAATAATATTAGCACACAAAAATCAGCAAATTCAAGCAAATAAAGTATTTTGAAAGTGAATAAACCAATCAAATTTGTAAGCAAATAAATAATAAATATAAGTAAAGCAAATATAAATGGCAATGCTCAAAAATATTAAATAACAGTAACCAAAAGTCAACTAAAAATAGAGATTATCTTTATTAATCTTTACAAACACCTGGCTTTTTAATGCCAAAATAATTATCAGTACCTTCCGTAATAAATAAAACCAAATTTCACAGTTCAATAATAAGTAATACCAAATTTCAGAGTTCAATTATAAGTAATACCAAATTTTACAAGTTCATAAATTGGGAATACCACACTCAGAGCTCTTTTAATTTTAAGGTGCAAATGTTCTTTAATTGGTGAATCTCACAAGATAATCTTCAGCTTCAATTCAAATTAAGCCCCCCCAAAAAAAAAAAAAAAAAAAAAAAAAATACTGGAAAATGAAAAAAATTCAACATACTACAAATGGAATATAAACAAAATTAAATAAGAAAATATATAAAGGAAATTAGCACATAATTAATCTCTTTAATTAAACTAAATAAGGAATTAGGAAATTTTATTCATATAAAAAAAAAAAAAAAAAATCTAATCACAATTGATATAAAACCTTATAAAATTGACTTTAACAAAGCAAAAAAAAAATTAGAAATTTATAACTTAATACCTGGACAGGGGTTCGTGTTCAGTTTTCGCAACAGTAATAAGTGGCTTAACAAGCAACAAAAATAACAGAAACATGAAACAGTCAAAATTGAGAAGCGAGAATGCCTTGTCGAAAATTGAAGCAAATGAAACTGCAAAAGTATTAGAAACCAACCATAGAGCATTCATATTAAAAGCAAAATAATAATAATAATAATAATAATAATAATAATAATAATAATAATAATAATAATAATAATAATAATAATAATAATAATAATAATAATAATAATAATAATAATAATAATAATAATAATGTAGCCGTAACATAAGTATAAGCTAGGACAAAGCAACTAAATATGAAATTATCTAAAATAAATAAGCAAATCATAATTATCACTATCAATATTGAAGCATAATTCAAAAAATGCATCCAGATTAATACCTTCAACTACAATGAGTCAGCCCGCCCACAAGCAAGAATCCTGCACCAAAAAAATCTCAATGTCAGATACTGTAGATAAAGACTCTAAATAATTCAAGTAGTAATAATCTCTGAAGAAAATAAACATTTTAATAAAAAAAATAAAATAATACAGCAGAATTTATAAAATAATAAAATGCAACAATCAAGCTTCCATAAAAAATAATGGAAGATGAACGACTGCGAGAATAGAAAAGCCAGAATAGGAGGTAATAAAAGCGAAGAAAAAGAAAGAAAATGATAGCGAAATATAGACGTCGTTGTGTCACCCACCATTTACATTCACCCATCTTACATTTAACAACAATGCAGAAAAATAAAAATGAGACAAAATGAAATAAAATACATTACCACTACCAACTTTTTACATCGTGTATACTGGTCTCCCGTCCGTGGACTACTATAAGGAATTTATTGATCCTGGTATTATCCATAGATGTAAATATTTTGTAGACTTGTATCATGTCCCCTCTAAGAAATCGTCGTTATACAAAAAACAATTCCTAACTTCTTCAGCCTCTTCTCATAGCTCTTACCCTCAAACCCAGAAATTATCCTTGTTACTCTACGTTGCACTCTCTCTAGCATATCTATGTTTTTTCTTTAAATACGGTTCCAATACTCTTGTCCTAACATAGCTATTATACTTGTAAATGACATTTCGACTTATTATACCTAGCATCTTATTGGTTTTATTCCTTGCTTCCATACACTGATTAGCTACTTTCAGATTACTGCTTATAATCACCTAAATCTTTTTCTTGGTCCACAGACTCAAGCCAATCCCCATTCATATCGTAGTTAAAACTTTTATTTAAGTAACCTAGGTGAAGAACCTTACACTTTTTATTATCAAAGTTCATTTGTCACTTATATTCTCACTCAAGAAGTTTATCAAGATCATTTTGAATCTTTATACATCCATCATTATTCCCTACTGAGGTATTATCTTTGGTATCATCTGCAAGCTTAGAAACCTTACATTTAAGACCCTGGTCTAAATCATTTATATTTATCAGGAACAATAGCAACCCAAGCACTGAACTCTGTGGGACACCACTCTTCACTATTTCCCATGATGACTTATTGCCATTTTGTAGTACACACTGCCTTCTAATGCACAACCACGCTAATTCAACCATGTACCACTCCACTTATACCACCTTTTCCTTTCAAAGGTGAGAGAAGAAAATTCCCCTTAAGTTTTTTTTCCCTACTCCATGTTCGAAGTTCTACCTATGTTCTTTGCAATATTTCATTTTCTAATAAGGATATCTACCAGTTATGAAATTAATTCGTGCCCTGGACACTGGTTAGGTTAGGTTAGGTAAGGTAAGGTTATTTTAAATTTGCTTTAAATTGTTTGCTTTCTACCTTTGAAGGGGATAGTAATCTAAGGAAACGACTCTAAGAGTGGAAGTCTGCAATTCTTACAGTTTGAACCATTTTGAAAGAGTTCTGTAAATTTCGGTGAGTCTCTTACTTTAGAGTTGGTTTGGAATTAAGGACACCCTTTCTTTCTGAGTTCTGAGGAGTAGAATTGTTTCTTCTACCTACAGAGACTTAGATTAGAGAATCCTTTTGACTTCTTAGAAGATAGTGAAACAACTTATTTAGAATTTTAAATTTTGGGGCCTGAATATTGTCTTATGGCAATAGTGGAATTATTTAACATAATTATTATTATTATTATTATTATTATTATTATTATTATTATTATTATTATTATTATTATTATTATTATTATTATTATTATTATTATTATTATATCTTTCGGTAAAACTGTATGAAATGTCTTGGTATATGGAATGCTAGGGGAATAATATAGAAGAGGAGTGAGGTGATGGATGTGTTTAGAAAGGGTAAATTTGATTTGCTTTTTATGACTGAAACAAAGACGATAGGAAGTGGTGAAGACGATTGGTGTGGAGTAAAATGTGTGTGTGTGTGTGTGTGTGTGTGTGTGTGTGCTGGAGTGGAGAGGAATGAGAGGGGGTTGCGATTCTCATGACTGATTTGTGGCACAGAGCTATATAGTAGTTTTGGTTTGTGTAAGTACTAGAATACTAATGGTTAAATTTAAGTTTGAGAAAGTCAAGGTATGTGTGGTTGCAGTACATGGGTCATATGAAGGTGATGTTGAGGAAAGTGAGACTTTCTGGGACAATCGGAATGATGTTTTTGGACGGGATTACTTGAATGGTTGGATAGGTTGAATGGTTGGATAGGTGATCGAAAGAGGGATGGTATAACAGGTGATTTTGGGGTTGAGGGAGAAAATGAGAATGGTAGAAAGTTGGTTGATTTCTGTGAGGAGAGAGAGGTATGTGTGTAAGTAATACATTTTTGAACACAAAAATATTCATAAGTATGCGATTGTTGGTGTAGGCAGAGCTGGTGTCGAAGTGAAGAGTATGATTGATTTTGTGTTGAAGATGTTGTAGAGAGGGATGTTAAATCAGTGAAGGGGGGTTGGGGATGGGAATATTAGATTATTGTTGTTTTAAATAAAATTAAGTTAGTGAGAGTATGGATGGAGAGGAAAGAAGAAAGGAAGGAAGTGGGGAGAATTATGAGTGAGAGTTAAATGAGAGTTATGAAGAAAAATATGTGAGAACATTTCCAAATAAGTCATTTGAATGTGAACAAGATTTAACTGAGCAATTTGAACGCAAATGAAGGAGGCATATGTTAGTAGTACAAGTGAAGTATGTGGGGTGTGCTAAAGTAGGAAATAAGAATGTCAATAGTAAATGCTGAATGAAGAGGTGATTCAAACGCTAAAAGTAAAAACATGCTAAAAGCCAATGATGATTTTTTGAAAGAAAGGTGTATGGAAATATATAAGGAGGAAAAGGAAACGACGAAACGTAGCCTACATGGGAGAAAAGAAAAAAGGTAAATGAACAGTTTAGAGAAGGAACATGAATGGAGACTTAAAAGGAAATAGGAAACTGTTCTGGAAGGAAGTAGGAAAGGTTAAGAATGAGAATAAGGGGAATCTTTATAGATTAGTGAATAGGGATGGAAGTGGAAGTGAGAAGAGTGTGGAAGGAACACTTCGAAAGTCTGTATAACATTGGGAGTGATAAAGAATTGATAGTGAATGTATATGGGTTTGATGGTGTAAGAAGGTGATATTTTGGGGATGAGCTAATTAAGTAGGGGGAGGAAGTTGAAGAATGGTGAATTATCAGGCATAGATGGAATTACTGGTGAAGATCAAGAATAGAGGTGAGATTGTGAGTGACTGGATATGGAGGTTAAATTGTAACAAAGCGTTTGTGGAGGGTGCAGTCCCAAAAGATTGGAGGTGAGCAGTGATAGTAAGGGTGAATGTTGTTAGGAAGATATATGCTGTTATAGTGGGAAAATAAGAAAGATGAACAAACTGTATTTAGGTTTTATGGACTTGCAACATGCGTATGACAGGATTAATAGGGAAGCTTTAAGGCAAGTGTTCATGATATATGGTGTTGGTGGTAGGCTTCTGAATGGAATCAAAAGTATTTATGATGATAGTGAAGCGTATGTAAGAATAAATGGAGTGGTGAGTGAAAGGTTTAATATTAATATGGGAGTGTAGGGCTGTGCTATGTCTCCATAGGTATTTAATTTGTATATAGATGGGAGTGATGAAAGAATTAAAGGTGGGGTTGCAGGAGAGGGTGTTATACTGAAGGAGAATGGAAAAAAGTAGAGGTTGACCTGCTTATTGTATGCGGATGATTTGGTGGTGTGTGACGAATCTGGATAAAGTTTGAGAGGATTGGTGGAATTTGCAAAATGAGGGGTTTAAAAGTAAATGTAGATAAGAGTAAAGCGATGCTGGCGGGTGAAGAGTGTCCACAGTGTGAAATCATATTTTATGGTGAACAACTGGGAACAAGTATCCGAGTTTAAATATTTAAGCTATATGTTGGATGTAAAAGGAACGGATGATGCTGAGTGTAGTAATAAAGTTGTGTGTTAGGAAAATGGCATGTGCAATTAATTAAATCTTTGATGAATGCAAAGGGACTAAGTCTTGAGTGCTCTAGAGCTCTGCATGAGAGTAGGTTTCTACTGGTGTTAATGTATAATAGCAAAACCATGGTGTGGAATAAGAGGTATATATTTAAGGTGCAATCTGTTCAGATGGATAATCTTAGGAGAGTGTTATGGTATGAGAAGAATTTATAAAATGAGGAATGAGCGTGTTAGGGAGCTGTGTGGTCTGAAGAAATGCCTGAATGAGAGAATAATTAAGAGTATATACAAAGACGGTTTGGTCATGTGGAAAGGATGGATGATAGTCGGTTGGTTAAGCTGATATATAGAGGTGAGTGTAGTGGGAATTGACCAGCTGGGAGACCTAAGAAAAGGCGGATTGAATTAGTAAAGGAGTGTCTGAAGGAGTAAAGGAGTGTCTGAAGGAAAGGTATATGAATTGGGTGCAAGCTAGGAGAATGGTGCAAAATAAGAGTGAATGGGAGGGTTTTACCCAGGGGTTTAACCCTAATATTGACGAGATACCAGAGTGGGGTCTGTCAAGTGTTGTGAAGCCCTTAGGGTGGATTTTTATCTGTGACGGACTCGCACTTAAGAGTATGGTTGGTGATTTCCTTTCGACTTCCGTCATGTTGTTCAACTAAACTATTGTTTCCAATGCATATTGCGCACCCTATCTCCATCTGATGACATGCAGGAAGGATAAAAAGAAAGATTTTTTTTTTTTTTATCATATTTGCTTAAAAATATAATGAAGCAAACATATTGGAAGGGATACATATTTAGTAAAGTGACAGAGTTTGTATATTGAAATGTTAAAAAAATTAGTTATGAAGAGGGAGCAAGTAATCAGATATGTTATGAAGAAATTTAAAAAAAAAAAAAAAAATTCTTCATCTACCTTTTTCTCCCCAAGACTAGGGGTAAGGTGCGTGACATGCATCGGAAAAGAAAAGCAGTAGAAGAATATGACAAGAAGTCGAAAAGAAAGCCAGCCTTTGCCCCCTCTGCACTAATTAGTAAGGGATTTAAGTCGCAGTCAAAATCACCTAGAGCTTCACGGACGACGGACCCCTCACTATGAAATGAAGTCATCCGGTGGGGTTCCAGCAGCCCCAGGTGGGTCCACAAACCCACTTCACAAGATCCCTCCATTTATTCCTACTTAGCGCCTTTCTTCTCGCCTCTGCCAAACTCACATTTCTCTCCTTCAGACATTCATTTACTGACTCAATCACTTTTCTTCGGTGCCTCCCAACCGGTCGTTCCCAACACACTCGCCACTATATCCGCTTAACCAACCGACTATCATTCATCCTTTCCACATGACCAAACCATCTCAACATACTTTCATTTATTCTCTCGTTTACCCCTTTCTTCACACCACACAACTCTCTAATACGTAAAAAAAAAAAGATAAAATTGTTAAGAAATAATACAATTTTATTGATAAAGGAACATCTATTCTCTTTGTTGCCAATTAAAGATTGAATAAATGGGTACTTTTTTTAAAATTTTGTTCCTGAAATATTTTTATGAATGATTAATTTTAATAAACTCAGTAGCCCATATGGCTAGGTTATTAACGAAAGGGAGTTTGAACAGAGTTTGTACAGAGTTTAAACAGAGTTTAAACAGAGTTTGAACAGGGATTCGGAAAACATCAACTGCTGCTGATGAGAAAGTAGAGAGATTGATTGCATAATTGTCAGTTTCTTGTAAACTTTATTATTGGAAAATATTTTAATTAAAGAAAAAAAGATTAAAGATTACTCATAAACTTAAATTTGAATATTAATTTTAATACTTTATTTTATATATTTTAAATAGGCTTATTAAAGAGAAAGTTATCTTGACCTGAGGCTTTTCAAAACCTTAAAAAATTTGTGGTTGGTATTTAAGGTTTAAGGTTTAGAAATTGAGTAGAAATGAATGAATTTATTTGGGGGAATTTAAATGATATATTGAATTAGTGAGTTGATATAGACACTTTCATTCTAGTGTCCAGGAAAGAAATAGGAGATTTTTATTCTTAAAATAAATATCAATGCATATATAAACAACTTTAGTGTGTCGATACCTTTTTTAAAGATATTAGTGCCATTAATGTGAAGCTCGGAAAAAGAAGAAAAATAAAATTGTAATTAAATTTACGAGTGTTACATCTAGATATAAATGTTTGAAGAAATGTGTATTATGTCCAAGATTTTTTGGGATTAAAGAACTCATCACACCTGTTTATAAGTTATTTTATATGCTAAATGTGTATGTTTTGTTTAGAAAAGAGTAAATAATGGTTATAATAGGTCTGACTGTATTCGTCCTGTGGTTCTCAAATTTTGTGCTCCCGATCTTGTACCCTACCTCCTTTATAAATTGTTTCGTCCCTGCTTTATAAGGATTTACTACTTTAGAAACATAGAGGCATGAAAAAGATCCTTTGTAAATATAAGAAAATGTCTTGTAATTATTTTCCAAGGCTAGAAAATTACTCTGTATTTTCCCAATTTTGATCTTCCAAAAAATTCTGAAAACAATTTTTAATTTATTAATTTTTTTAAACTGGATAATAATTTTGATACACACTAGTTTGTTTTTAAATTACAAAATTATTTTCTTTCAAGTTCGAAAAATAGGTTAAAAATATATTAACACATGTAAATGAAAAAATATTTGACCAGTTGTAAAAATATGAAGTTTCTTTTTAATAATCTTTTAGAATGGCTACTACGACGTGAAACATTTTCTACTCTATTATTATTACGGTGGAATGATATACGCCGCCATAAAGAAGTATCAACGCTCTCACTACTTCTTCCAAGTTTGTATCTCTACGCCGGCCTTAGCAGTCTCTCATGTAATGCTCGAAGCTTTTAAAAAATTTATTCTTCTCTCTCTTATTATAGATGGAAAAGTAAGTGGTTCCTCTTAATTAACTATATTATTATTATTATTATTATTATATTATTATTATTATTATTATTATTATTATTATTATTATTATTATTATTATTATTATTATTATTATTATTATTATTATTATTATTTGTAGTAGTAGTAGCAGTAGCATTATTAATTTGTTCTATATTCTAATTGTTTGTGGACTCATATGATGTAATTAATGAGATATTATAATTATTATTATTATTATTATTATTATTATTATTATTATTATTATTATTATTATTATGAAGGTTGAGAAAATACCAAAGTACGCATCGTTGGTTGTTAGTAGATTCATTAAACCATTAAGTACTGCCTACATGGATTTGGGAACAGCCTATGCCACCAACAATCCAGACGAAGTGAACAGCGTTGTTAACAAACATCAGGAAGTTTTCAACAGGTACTCACTTTAGTCTCCTTTCACAATGAGCTAACTACTCTCATCAGACCTTTTCAAAAAGGCGTCTTTTTCTTATAGTATGCCTGGGTTGAACAGGGTGGATCCAGATTCTAGTGGTGTCAATGGAGGGAAAACAATTTCCCATTTCCTGAATCTTTGTCATTCAGTATTTTGATTGATTTGGATTCGCTTGATGTAAAACGGGCATAATAGTTAATAGGGAGCTCTATGTTTCAAAATTTGTTTCTGACATACTAGAACTCGTCATGTTCACAATGAATATTCTTTGATTAATCAAATTGTAGATATTAAATTTGCCTTTTAATAATGACGCTGGCAAGCGATTATTTCTGCAGGTTTGCTGAGTAGGAAGAGAAATCTCTTACTCTGATTCATGCAGCCCTGATTCATGCAGATGGTGAGCAGCTGGAACAAGTGTATGAGTTTAAATATTTAGGATATATGTTGGATGAAAAGGGAACGGATGATAAAGGGTGTAGTAGGAAAGTTGTGAATGGCAGGAAGGTGGCTGGTGCAATTAAATCGTTTGGTGGATGTAAAGGGACTAAGTTTTGAGTGCGCTAAGGTCTTACATGAGGATATGTTGTTACCTGTGTTGATGTATAGTAGTGAGACTATGGTCTGGAATAAGAGGTATAGATCTAAAGTACAATGTGTTCAGATGGACAATCTTAGGTGTGAGAAGAATTGATAAAATGAGGAATGAACGTATTTGAGTTGTGTGGTGTGAAGAAATGGATAAATGATAGAATAAATGAAAGTACGTTGAGATGGTTTGGTCATGTGGAAAGAATGGATGATAGTAGGTTTATTAAGCGGATGTATAGTGGTGAGTGTGTTGGGAATCGACCAGCTGGGAGACCGAAGAAAAAGTGGATTGAGTCTAGAGGTGTACCGGAATTCCGGTCCGGCATGAATTTGACATTTTTTTTCCAGTTCCGGCCGGAACCGGAATTACTAATGTACTTGATAATTAAAATATTTGTTGGAAGGAATTTATTTTACATAACCCATAGCCCATCTTTTAACAAAATATAATGGTAGCCATGTGTAGTATTCATATATAGTGTATTACATACCTACGGTATTATTGAAATAAAGTTTACTCAAATATCTCAAAATATAGGATAATAAGATACTCATTAAATTTAAATTTAAAATCCAAAATTAAATAAAAATAAAAAAAATATATATATATATATATATATATATATATATATATATATATATATATATATATATATATATATATATATATATATATATATATATATATATATATATATATATATATATATATATATATATATATATTTTTTTTCTTTTTTTTCTTCTCTTTCTCCTTCATCTTTGCCCCCAAGATTGGGGGTAAGGTGCTGTACAAGCATCGGAAAAGAAAAGCAGTAGGAGAACATGACAAACGTCGAAAAGAAAGCCCAGCCTTACTGCCCCCTCTGTACCATTAATTAGTGAGAGCTCGTCACAGACAGAAAATCCACCCTAGAGCATCATGGACCGCGACGGACCCCTCACTATGGTAAATCGTCAATGTAGGTTCATCCCCTGCCCAGGTGGGCCAGCCCCAACCATGCCCCCATACAAAACCCCGCCATTCTCTCCTATCATGCACCTTATTCTCGCCTCTGGGCCAAACTCACATTCCTTCTCTCCTTCAGACATTCGTTCACCGACTCAATCCACTTTCTCTTCGGTCTCCCAGCCGGTCGGTTCCCAACACACTCTCCACTATACATCCGCTTAACCAACCGACTTTCATTCATCCTTTCCACATGACCAAACCATCTCAACATACTTTCATTTATTCTTCTCATTTACCCCTTCTTTCACACCACACAATCTAATGTTCATTCCTCATTTTATTAATTCTTTCACACCTAGCATGCCCCTGATTGATCATCTGAACACATTGAACTTTTGATCTATACTTTATTCCAGACCATAGTCTCACTACCATACAATAACACAGGTAACAACATACCTCATGTAAGACTCTAGCGCACTCAAGACTTAGTCCCTTTACATTCACCAACGATTTAATTGCACCAGCCACCTTCCTGACATTCACAACTTTCCTACTACACTCTGCATCATCCGTTCCCTTCTCATCCAACACATACCCTTAAATATTTAAACTCAGACACTTGCTCCAGCTGCTCTATCTAACATAACTTCACACTGAGGACTCGTCCTCACTCACAACCATAACCTTACTCTTTATCTTTTTTTTTTTTTTTTTTTACGTTTCCTTTCAAACCTCTCCTTTTACATACCCTGCCAAATCTCCACCAATCCTCTCTAAACTCTCTTCTTCTGACCTCGCCACACAGAACCAAATCATCCGCATACAATAGGTAGGGCACCCTCCACTCCTCTCCATTCTCCATCATTCTAACACCATTTCCTGCCATCCCCACATAATTCTTTTCATAACCCCATCCATATACACATTGAATAAAATCAGAAGGAGATATAATGATAACCTTGGTCTCCTATAATTGCTATATTAATCCTTAAAACCAATCACCATTGACACCATTTATTCTTACACACGCTTCACTATCGTCATACATACTTTTGATTCCATTCAGAAGCCTACCATTAACACCATATATCACTAATACCTGCCATAGAGCTTCCTATTAACTCTATCATACGTCTGTTGTAAATCCATAAACCTAAATATAATTTATTCTTCTTCTCCCTCATTTTCTCAATCATTTGTTTCATCAAAGATTTGATCCACACATCCCTCTACCACTCCTAAACGGCACTCCTTGTTCTTCTCACCAATCAGTCCTTCAGTCACTCGACGCCCTTTTTCGACCAAAATACCAGCATATACCTTCCTACAACACTAATAAACTATTCCCCCCATAATTTCTACAGTTCCCTTTTTCTCCTTTACCCTTTATACAATAATTACGTCGCCTCCCAATCCCTTGGAACTAGAAAATCCATAAAAACGCTTTTATTACACAACTTCCAAATCCAATCAATCACCATCTCGCTCCGTTCTTGATCATTTTACTAGTAATTTCATCTATACCTAAGATTTACCTATTCTTCAACTCTCTTTCTCACCCTACCCATTCCCTCCTCCTTACTAATAACCTCATCCCCAAATACTATTCTTCTTGCACCATCAAAACCACACACATTCACTAACACCTCATCATTACTGTTAATATTGTGCAGATTTTCGAAGTGTTCTTTCCACACTCCCTCATTCATTTCATCAGTTACAAAGCACCATCCCTATTCATTATTCTAAGCAGATTCCCCTTATTCTCATTCTTAACCTTTCGCGCTTCCTTCCAGAAGAGCTTCCTATTTCCTTGTATGTCCTCATTCATCCTCCTTCCAAACTGTTCATTTTACCTCTTTTTTTTCTCCTACGTATACACCTTTTAGTATTTCTTTTTTCCTCCTTATATAATTCCAAGCATCTTTCTTTTGAAACTTCATCATTTGCTTTTAGTACATTCAACCACGCTTTTTTTTACCTTTAACCGCTTTCATCACCTCTTCATTCCACCATTCGCTGTTAACATTTTTACTTCCTACTTTAGCACATCCACACACTTCCTTTGCACTACTAACAAATTTTTCCTTCATTTGCCCTAGATTTGTTCAGTAATATCAACTTGTTCAGATTCGTCTGATTTTGATTTGAAGAAAGTGTTTCCCTGGTATATACTTATCCATCTCTGTTTCACTTAACTTCTCACCATTAATTCTCCCCACTTCCTTTTTTATCTCTTCCTCTCCATCCATACCCACACTAACTTAATTTTTACATAGAACAACATAATGATCCGATAACCCATTCCTAAACCCCTCACTGATTTAATATCACTGAGATGATTTTAGCCATCTCCTCTTCACCAACACAAAATCAGTCATACTTTTCACTTTGATACCATCTCTACCTACACCAACTCTAGTATACTTATGAATACTCTTGTGTTTAAAGAAAGTATTACTTACACACACACACATACCTCTCTCCTCACAGAAATCAATCACCTTCCTACCATTCTCATTTTCTCCCCACCCCAAAACCACCTGTTATACCTCACATCCTTTTTTTGATCACCTATCCAACCATTCAGGTCCCCAACACTATCAATCTGAACTCCTGACTTCACCCTGATCCAGAACATCATTCAAATTATCCCAAAAAATCGTACTCTCTTCAACGTTTCCCGCAGATCATATGTCACAACCACACACACCTTGACCTTTCCATCAAACTAAATTTAACCATTAGAATTTAGGACTCACACAACATAAAGTCTACCATAGCTTTGTACCATAGGTCACCCATCAAAATTGCAACTCCTTTCCTCTCCCTCTCTCTCATTCTCTCTTTCACACCAGCACGCACACATTTCACATCACACCACCAATTTCACCTTTCCTTTCCTATCTTTGTTTCAGTCATGAGCAAATCACCCTGTCTCTTCTAGAGTTACATCCATCACCTTCTCCTCTTCTCCTCAACATTTATTCCTCTGACATTCCATGTACCCATACGATTCATACAATTTCGCCGAAAATTAGAAGGCCGTTTACGGCGATCACGACCATCTCCGAAGCATGCATCAGCATCCCTAGCAAGAGATATGTGGTAGTGGGCAGCCAACCCAACTACCACCGACCCTTAATCGACTTCTACGACACGCAGGACATACGATGTGGAAATTCTTTCTCCCCGCACACAGGGATATGAGTATAGGGATGTCTGTAAGGTGTTATCTAGAAGTGGGTGTGTACTTTAATCATGTGTATATGATATGTGGGATAAATGGTGGTTAGTAATATGTTGCCTTGGAGGATGAGAGGGTGTGAAGAATGGCGAACGCAAAAGAGAAAAGGCGCACCATTAAAAATGGGGAGGTAATTTATCGTGTTCGAGTATGTTGGTATTTCCTCATATAAATATATATATGGAGGTATATATAAAAATATATATATATATATATATATTTATATATCTATATATACGGTATATATATATATATATATATATATATATATATATATATATATATATATATATATATATATATATATATATATATATATATATATATATATATTTTATTTTTTTTCTTCTTTATTAATTAAATCTTTACATTGAAACAAATGATCGAGAAAATGAGGGAGAAGAAGAATAAATTATATTTAGGTTTTATGGATTTACAATATATGCTTGGCCTCATTAAAAGGGATGCTTATCGCAATTAATAGTGATATATGGTGTTGGTGGTGGCTTCCTGAATGGAATCAAAAGTATGTATGACGATAGTGGAACGGTAAGTAAGAATAAATGGTGTCAATGGTGATTGGTTTAGTATTAAACGGAGAGAGACAGGGTTGTGTTATGTCTCCTTGGTTATTCAATTTGTATATGGATGGGGTTATGAAAGAATTCGAGGTGGGGATGGCAGGAAATGATGTTAGAATGATGGAGAATGGAGAGGAGGGGGTGCCCACCTATTATATGCGGATGATTTGTTCTGTGTGGCGAATCTGAAGAGAGTTTGAGAGGATTGGTAGAGAAATTTGGCAGGGTACAAAAGGAGGGGGTCGAGTAACGAGATAAGAGTATAGGGTTGTGGGAGGGAGGACAGTCCTAGTGTGAAGTTATGTTAGGATGGTGAGCAGCTGGAGCAAGTGTCTGAGTTTAAATATTTAGGGTATGTGTTGGATGAGAAGGGAACGGATGATGCAGAGTGTAGTAGGAAAGTTGTGAATGGCAGGAAGGGTGCAACTAAATCGTTGGTGAATGTAAAGGACTAAGTCTTGAGTGTGCTAGAGTCTTACATGAGGTATGTTGTTACCTGTGTTATTGTATGGTAGTGAGACTATGGTCTGGAATAGTATAGATCTAAAGTTCAATGTGTTCAGATGGACAACTTAGGGGCATGCTAGCAGAAAAGAACATAAATGAGAACAACTATTAGAGAGTTGTGTAGTGAAGAAAGGGGTAAATGAGGAAATAAATGAAAAAGTATGTTGAGTATGGTTTGGTCATGTGGAAAGGGATGAAATGATAGTCGGTTGGTTAAGGGATGTATAGTGGAG
Organism: Trachelipus rathkii; assembly: GCA_015478945.1. Taxonomy (NCBI): domain Eukaryota; kingdom Metazoa; phylum Arthropoda; class Malacostraca; order Isopoda; family Trachelipodidae; genus Trachelipus; species Trachelipus rathkii. The sequence continues at coordinate 5,595 of JABUQX010115450.1, read as the reverse complement.
AGTGTGTTGGGAACCGACCGGCTGGGAGACCGAAGAGAAAGTGGATTGAGTCGGTGAACGAATGTCTGAAGGAGAGAAATGTGAGTTTGGCAGAGGCGAGAATAAAGGTGCATGATAGGAGAGAATGTCGGGGTTTTGTATGGGGGCATGGTTGTGGCCCACCTGGGCCAGGGGATGAACCCTTACATTGACGATTTACCATAGTGAGGGTCCGTCGCGGTCCCATGATGCTCTAGGGTGGATTTTCTGTCTGTGACGAGCCCTCACTAATAATGTATAAAGAGGGCGGTAAGGCCGGGCTTTCTTTCGACGTTTGTCATGTTCTCCTACTGCTTTTCTTTCCGATGCTTGTAGCAGCACCTTACCCCCAATCTGGGGCAAAGAGGAAGGTGAAGAAAGAAAGAAAGATATATATATATATATATATATATCATATAAATATATATAATATAAAAAAAAAAATATATATATATATATATATATATATATATATATATATATATATATATATATATATATATATATATATATATTGCAATGGAATACATAGTCCAATTTTTCAAACTGGCTTGTAAGCCAGTGAGTAGTTAAAGAAATAAATGACTCGTTTGAATATTTAGCTATCCATATATCTGTAGTAAATGATATCTGATCAGCCTTAGATAACTTCTCGAATACTGCTGATCTCAATTTACTGTATGAAGTTGGTAACATCATCTCTACAAAAAATTCTGCTATAAATAAGATATTTTGGTTGAAGATGGGCAAAAAGTTCTATGAGTCCCTGCTCTTCATTGACTGTGAATGGCTGGTTACTCATTGCAATAAAATTGCTTATTTTCTGAAGAATTGCCTGTGATTTGGGGTCATGCAAATTTGGGGGAATAAATTTTTGTAATGCACAAAGGGGCGTGGCTTTAATGGCCTCGATCACTCGCTATTATGTGTCCAGTGTTCTAGAAAATACAGGATTCTCCCTTATACTATCCAAATTTTTTTGACTGCCAGATATTCTCTTCAGTGATGATTTTCATATGTTTATGCCGGTATTAAATAATTTGGAGGTACATAATTTATTTTGCTGTTTTAAAGAAAGATTCTATGACTCTATAAAAATTTTGTAACATTATTAATAATAAAAATCTTTTACGAATGATGCATTTTAAAACAATTTTGTGAGGTTATTATTATGACAAATCTAGTAATCAATTAATGAATAAAATCTTTATCAAAATATGTTAATGAATATAGGAAAAATATATATATATATATATATATAAATATATATATATATATATATATATATATATATATATATATATATATATATATATATATATATATATATATATATATATATATATATATATAAAAGATTTTATTTTTTTTACATTTCTTTATAGTTAAAGGAAAGTTCATTAGAAATTTCAGTTCCGGCCGGAATTTTTTTGGGGATTCCGGCTAATTCCAGTTCCGGCCGGAACCGAAAATTTCAGTTCTGGTACACCCCTAATTGAGTCAGTAAAGGAATGCCTGGAGGAAATAAATGTGAATTTGGCATAGGCGAGAAGAAAGGTGCATAATAGGAGTGAATGGTCATGCCTTAGAGGGGGTATAAGCACCCACTTGGGCTGATGGAGATGAAACCTGCATTGACGATGTCATAGTGAGGGTCCGTCGCGGTCCCGTGAAGCTCTAGGGTAGATTTTCTGACTGCGACGAGTTCTCACTAAAAGGGGGCGGTAAGGCTGGGCTTTCTTTTCGACTTGTCATTTTCTACTACTTCTCTGTTTCAGGTGCATGTCACGCACCTTAACCCCAGTCTTGGGGAAAGAAGGTGGATGATATATATATATATATATATATATATATATTATATATATATATATATATATATATATATATATATATATATATATATATATATATATATATATATATATATATATATATATATATATATACTGGTATATATATAGTATATATATATATATATATATATATATATATATATATATATATATATATATATATATGAGTGATATGTATATATATATATATATATATATATATATATATAAACTACCTTTTTAATCGTGCTTTATCCCCTATGCAGGGGTAACACGGGGACTACAGGAAATCGAACTTAAGGCCGGCTATCCCAACCAGCGCTACCAACGTGTTCGCAGTCGAGTTTAGCCTAACCCAGGTAGATATATATATATATATATATATATATATATATATATATATATATAGTATATATATATATATATATATATATATATATATATATATATATATATATATATATATATATATATATATATATTTATATTTTAAAATTTAGAGATCAAACATGGGCTTAGTCAAACAATGTGTTCATGCTATGTACAAAATGAATATTCAACGTTTGACGAAAACTTCTTCCTCACTCTTTCTCTCGCTGACGTGGCGAATCGGGTTCATCTGAGCTCTCCACAGCAAGCGCAGAAATATATCTGAGATGTAAGTTTTATTTCTTATTTATTTAAATAAAGTTCGTACCCCACTCATTTTCATATTCTAGAGGAGCTACTCAAGGTAATTACTACCTAACCTGAAGAGTGGGTCGAGCCCGTCTTTGCCTCGCAACTCGGTGACTTTTCCGTTGTGCAGTGATAGAGGAATATTTTCAGTGAGCATTTGATTTATTTTAATTATGTAGAGCCTTGTATGTTGTAATTATTATGAAGGAAAGGGATAATATGAATGCTCAGTTTTTTTCTTTGTTTTTCTTTGATAGTTCTAAATACCTTTTATGAAAAAAATTTTAGAAAAGTTATAATTCCAACTGTACATGCGTCCCCCCTAAAAAATACATAAATGATCCTCTTAGCAGAACAATAGAGAAATGGAATTTTTTACCATTTTGCCCGTAAGGAATACTTACAATATTAAAAAAAAAATTCGGAGCCATTAGGTGATAAGTTTTAAGAGTTTAGAATATCTATAAGGTAGGGAAGGGGAGAGGGAAGAATTGTATGAAATTTGTATAACTTTTTTTTAATTTCTGTTTTTACATCAACAGGGAGCGCTTTAGTCTGAGGACGTAGTCACTGATTTTCTTTTCTTTTATTAACAGTAGCTAAAAGTTTCATGAGCAATATTTACAAAATAAAAAGATGTTTTAAAATGAGAGGAGTTAAAAAACCTAGAATATTGATTTCACAAGATAAATGTTATTCAGTAAGCTCTATGATGGCAATAAGAGATCATCAATTAAAATGATTAATGATCCGATAATCCCATTCCTAATCCCCTCACTGATTTAACATCCAGCACATACTTCAACCTCTTTTTCACCAACACAAAATCAATCATACTTTTCACTTCGATACCATCTCTACCTACACCAACTCTAGTATACTTATGGATACTCTTGTGTTTAAAGAAAGTATTGCTTACACACACACCTCTCTCCTCACAGAAAATCACCTTCTACCATTCTCATTTTCTCCTGATACCCCAAAACCACCTGTATCTCCTTTCTGATCACCTATCCAACCATTTTGAATCTCCCACACAATCCAACTAAAGCTCCTACTTCACCCCATCCAAAAACATCATTCAGATTATCCCAGAAAATCGTACTCTCTTCAACATTTCCCTCAGATGGACCATACGTCACAACCACACATACCTTGACCTTTTCAAACTTAAATTTAACCATTAGAATTCTAGTACTCACACACACAAAGTCTACCATAGCTCTATACCGCTAATGGTTAAATCCAAATTGTAACCTCCCTCCTCCTCTTATCTTTTTTTCCTAGCACATCAGCACATACATTTCACATCACGCCACTCATTTTCACAGTTTCCTTTCATCTTTGTTTCAGTCACAGTGAGAAATTAAATTGCCCTCAATGATTACATCCATCAACTTCTCCTCTTCTCCTCAACATTTATTCCTCTGACATTCCATGTATCCATACGATTCATACAATTTCGCCGAAAGATAGAAGGCCGTTTACGGCGATCACGACCTTCTCCGAGGCATGCATTAGCATTCCTAGCAAGAGATAAGTGGTAGTGGGCAGCCAACCCAACTACCACCGTCCCTTAGTCGCCTTCTACGACACGCAGGACATACGATGTGGGAAATTCTTTCTCCCTTTCTCTTTCTTGTTTTAATTTGGTAATTAATTCGCTTTGTTTCAAGAAAGTGATGAAATCTTTCATTATCAGCTGTTCCTTGGTTCCCCAGAACTGGGGGTAGGGTGCGCAAACATGCCCCAGAAATCAAGAGGCATGCAGGAGCATTTCTAGGGCATAAGTGTTAGCATGACCCCAACCCAGCTACCACTGCCCTTTTAGTCTCCTTTTACGACACGCATAACGTACGTTACGAAAATTCTTCTCCTCCATAGACATTAATAAATTTTTATAACCCTATAATTTTCGTTATTTTTTTATTCTAATAATTTTTATCGAAGGTATGACGAGCAGTGGCTCAATCGGTAGAGCGACAGAGTCGCATGGCAAGGGCCCGGGTTCGATCCTTAGTCCGGATCCTAGGTAGAAATTACCTAGAGAAGTTCCCCCCCCCTAGAATAGGGCTATGCCCGTGAGGTGTGAACTTTAAAAAAAAAAATATAAGCAACTAAATGTTGTAATTCTCCAATGATTTATTATGTTCTCTCCTTGGTCTGTTTTTTTATTTATTGAGTCAGCTTCTGTAATAAGTAATTTTTTTTTAAATGCCAACTTTGCAAACATTTCCTTTTTATTTGTCCTTCCTAAAAATTGGACGAAAACAAAACGCTTTATAAATCGATGCTAAACATAAAAAAATTAAATATGAACACTCATTAAAATATAAGAAATCGTTTTCTAATCATCCGCTCACGTATGTTTATTTATTTAATATGTAGCTATTAATTTAAAAACGCAATATGGCCAATCGACCCTCCAGTGGGTCGCTCCAAGCATGGTCCCATGATCTAAAATAGACCGTCTTACTATCAATTTGATTAGATTGAGAGGAGGCTTTCAGTTTGGTCTGGTCCATAAACGTTTTTGATTCTGGCTACTCCTTTAAAATATTTAGCAACCACAGAGTAAATATGAATCCTATATGAAGGAAACCTAAACCAATATCTTACTTTATGTATATCTTGTTAAAATTTGCATTTTTTTTTATGTCTTTGGAATCTAAACTTTGACAGGTGTTGCGGAGCTGGCGTCGAATTTTTTTTTTTTGAAGGTTGAACTAAAGTTTGATTTTTAAATTTTTTTAAACTATATAATAAAGGGGATCGAGCCAGTTATTTTAAATGATGGAACTGAATTGGCCGGTTTCTGCAACCCCTGCGTTGATGTATACATAAAATTAATACACTAACGGTAGTACAGCACATGCGGTGTCCGAAACACAATGTAAGACTTTGCATATACAAATCTTTGTAGTTTTTTTCTTAGTAATGAAATTCAACTGTGACTAATATATCTTTTATCCTCAACATAATGATAACTGGATACTTCCACTAATTATTGGTTTTACAACATAATTGTGTTTCTTTCACTTTTATTTACTTATTGAAGTGAAGTAAT
>JABUQX010115449.1:35000-38341 GCA_015478945.1 Trachelipus rathkii | reverse complement strand
CAGTATTACTTCGTTCAGATGGAGGTGGGTGTTTAACCGTTTCGCATTTATCAATAACAGCGTTTAAGAGGCTTTTGTATTCCCTACATACTGATGGTCTATAATATCAGTATAAATTAGCAAAAGTTGTTTTTGAAGATGCTATATAATCATCAATAGTAGGCAGATAATGAAATACAAGACGTATAAAATTGCTAGCATCATGGTTGTGGTTCACCTCCTCTTCTGAAGGGTTATCTGTAAGACGAACACCCTTACGCCACCATGTATAGGGATCAAATTGGAAATTGTTTAAATCGTGTAAATTTGCACCACGCCAAGATCTTAAAGACACCAATTTCATTATCTCCCCCTTGGGTTTATTAGTGCGAAATATCAGGTCTTGACATATTCGACTTACTATGAATCGGTTATTAAAGTGTCTAAGTATGTCTAAGAGAGACTTGTATAACCCGCGCTTTATAGTAAACCTTTCCATGTAATATTCGATACCATTACGTTTCTGCATATGTAAACTATCAGTGTTGCGCAGTTTCAAAGTGTTTTTTACAAAATCAACGCTTCTATAAATTATGAACGCTCCTCGGGTAAGGGTTACATTCTCAATACTGGCATCAAGAATTATTTCACTTAATCCTGCTTCATACATTTCTCGCTCAAAAGTTAGAGGGTACAATATTTCGGTATGAAAGTCCGATATTTTATTTTCAGGATGTAGATCCATAGAGGCCGAGGAAGGTAGCGTTAAATAGAAATGATCGTCGGTAGACATAATTATTGTTTCACAGATACTTATTTATGTTAGACTATTTTTATACTATCGGAGCTTCTTTCGTATATGCACTTTACACACAGCTGTACCATATGTGAATGGGTAAGGGTTCCCTTCGACATCTCTTATATACACTCTTACGGTTCTAAATTGAGCATTATTCAGAGGTATATAGTGTATACTAGGAAAACTTATAACTCTGTAATCTTTAGGAAAATGTATCACTCTTAGTAACTGAGCCTTAGTGTTTCCAACATACTGGGGTTCTACAATGTCGCTGTAAACATACGCTACACCGGGGTCGTGTAACATCTTTGAAGGGTCACATACAAAATGTAGTGAATCATCGGTATTGTTTTTTGCTACAAGCATGTCTAAATACTCTTCCATCGTAGGGATATAACGTATTAATTCATTTAGAGGCTCTTTGATATCGTTAATTCTCAATATTGTGTCATCACGTAAGTAACTACATTTACGAAACCAGTCTGAAGTGTGGAAAATAAATAAACTTCTATCTTTCAAGTTTACTTGAGCTTGTGACTTTAAAGTGATTAATACATTGTCTTCGTTGAATGTTTTATTAACTAGAAATACTAAATCTTTACATATACGACTTGATCCAAATTGTTTGTTTAAGTCTACGAACACATCGGTAAGAGATTTATAGAGACCTCGGTTTATTAAATATCTTTCAAAGAAATATTCTCGATCGTCTCTCACAACATCCATATCAGTGTTAATTTTTAATACATTTTTAACATTCTCAACACTTCTAAATATCATAAATGCCATATGTGAATCAGGCATATTCTCGATACGCGCATCCAATATCATTTCACATAACCCTACTTCATACATTTCTCGTTCGAGTTTTATGGGACTCAATAACTCTGTAGTAAAGTCTGATATTTTATTTTCCGGATATAGGTCCATAGAAGCCGATGACGGCAACGTTAAATAGAAATGATCTTCACTCTCCATGTTCACAAAGTAAACTGATCAATGTTTCTTAATTTCACTAGCATTTATATAACTATTAAACTTCATTGGATAACCTACCCATTTGACAAGATACTGTTTATTTTTACCTTTCCCTTTAGATCCTAATATTTTTTCTATTTTATACTCATGACTCTTAGGATCAAACCGTATTTTCTGTATTTCTTGTTTATAGAACCCTCCTTTTATTTTTTCACCATCTAAATCCTCTAGATAGTATAATTTTAACCTGTCTCTCGGGAATTCTCTGATGGTCTCTACTTTAAAAACTTCTCTCGACCATCCAGCTTCATACCCTTTTCTGAAATTTTCATCAGTCCTGGATACTCTCACATAATCTCCAGCTTTAACACCCGTGTTATCTTTTATTTTTCCCATTGTGTTGATAGGTACAGAAGGTTTCGTCTTCACCATCTCTACAGGGGTATTCTTAAGTGTTCTATGATAAGACTGATTATAGGAGTAAGCCAGGTCTTGTAGTATATCGAAATATTTAAATGTATTCATCTTCGTGAAATACCTATGCATTCTTTCTTTTATAGTTCTTTGTACTCTTTCAACTATCGCAGCTTTATTAACAGAAAATGTGTTGTAGTACCCTATGTCATACTCAGTAACTATTTCTTGAAACTCTTTGCCTAAAAATTCTGTACCTTTATCTGTCCATATCATTTGGGGATATCTGCCATCTTCATTTATAATTTCTCTGACTGCAGCAGCTACAGTCTTTGATTTTTTATCTTTTAAAACCCTTAACCATAAGTATCTGGAATATACATCTATCACAAAAAGAATATATTGATACCCCTCATTGTAAGATTTATATTTTATCATATCTGTCAAATCTAACTGCCATACGTTATCTAAATGTGGGGCTATGGTTTTCCGTGTAGGAAATTTTTTTCGTATAGGTTTATGAAGGGTAAAAGCATCCTCACCTTCTAAATATTTTTTCAATTCTTTTTTATTAATTTGAGGAAACTTTGAAGCGAACCTTGAAAAACCACCGTAACTGTATGGTTGTTTCACATCAAAGTAATATTTATCGACCGCCTCCTTAGCCTCCATGACTCACAATGACGTTAACAATAAAAATTATATTCATTTATACTGAAAGGTGATATAAAAACCGAATGTCTATATGAAATATTTTATTTTTAATTACAAAATAATATTAACGATTAAATTACAAATCTAAAAACATAGCAGATGTATACAGAAAAATAACATAGCTTATATACATTATTTTAAATTACAAACAATACAATCATATAAAAAAGCACAATAAATAATTAGGAACTAATCCATTTTGAAGCGATGTATGGTTTTTTTCTTATTCTTCCTACACTTGAACGTAATGTGTTTCTACTTATCAACTTTAATCTGTCCGATGCAAAAGAAGTACCAGAGGGACTCGCATCTGGTCTAGGAGACATTGGAATATTATCCAGATCCGATAATCTTTGTTTATTCTGGATTAAAGTTCTCGGAAAATTAATAGTCTGAAGTTCTTGTTTGATCCTATTCCAGCCTGTTACAGGAGCCTTCTTCCAATCACGCGAGAGAT
>JABUQX010115449.1:5000-7500 GCA_015478945.1 Trachelipus rathkii | reverse complement strand
CGAAGTCGTATCCGGAGCCGCATCCGAAGCCGATCCTGGGTATGAAAATTTTTTCGCGAAAATTATTTTTTTTTGGTGAAAAACTGTCAGAGGCGTGCCGAAACAATTTTTCAAATAGTGAGAAACCTTAGTCAATCCTTAGCCGAAGCTGAAGTCGAGCCAGATCCGGAATCCGAACCGGATCCTGAGTATGAATTTTCTTCAGAAAAATATTTTTTGAGGTGAAAAAATTTATTTCCGGAAGACGTGCTGAACAATGTTCAAAATAGTCTAGAAGCATTAGTCGGATCCGAGCCATATCCGGAGCCGGAGCCGGATCTGGGTATGAATTTTTTCAGGAAATATATTTTGGGTGAAAAATTTATTGTCAGAAGACGTGCCGAACAATTTCAAATAGTGCAAAAACCTTAGTCGGATCCGGAGCCGAAGCTGAAGTCGGAGCCGGATCCGTATCCGGAGCCGGATCCTGGTATGAATTTTTTTAAAAATTATTTTTTTAGGTGAAAAATTTATTTCAAAAAGACGTGCTGAACAATGTTCAAATAGTGTAGAAACATTAGTCGTATCCGGAGCCGAAGCCGAATTTGTATCCGGAGCCGTTTATCGGAGCCGGGCATCCTGGGTATGAATTTTTTTCTGGAAAACTTTTTTTGTGTGAAAAATTTATTGTTCAGGAGACTACCGAACAATATTTTCAAATAGTTGCAGAAACCTTTAGTCGAATCCGGCAGGCAAGCTGAAGTCGGAGGCCGGATCCGGATTCGGATCCGGATCCTGGGTATGAATTTTCTTCAGAAAATATTTTTTTGATGTGAAAAATTTTTTCAAGAAGACGTACTGAACAATGTTCAAATAGTCTAGAAACATTAGTCGCGATCCGGAGCGATGTCGTATCACGGCAGTAGCCATATACGTAAGCCGCGATTTCCCGAAACGAATTTTTTCGTTGTGTGAAATATTTTTTGGTGAAAAATTTATTGTCAGAAGACGTGCGCCGTAAACAATTTTCAAATAGTGCAGAAACCTTAGCCGGATCCGGAAGCCGAAGCCGAAGTCAGAGCCGGATCCGGATCCGGATCCTGGGTATGAAATTTCTTCAGAAAATATTTTTTAGTTGAAAATGTATTGCGTGCTGAGCAATGTTCAAATAGTGTAGAAACATTAGCGGATCACGAGCGATCCGGCAGCCTGATCAGGAAGCCTGATCCTGGGTATTGAATTTTTTTCGGAAATATTTTTTGGGTGAAAAATTTATTGTCAGAAGCACGTGCCCCCCTCACTATTCTGGAATAGTGACGCAACGCAAGTCGTACGCTGAAGCTGAAGTCGAGCAGTCGAAGTCGAAGTCCGCGAAGTCTGCTTCGAGTCCGTTCCGGATCTTGGGCATGGTTTTGATCAGGAAATATTTTTTAGGTGAAAATTTAATGCCAAGACGGGCTGAACAATTTTCAAATAGTATAGAAGAAACATTAGTTGGATCCGGAGCCGGATCCGGAGCCGGATCCTGGTATGAATTTTTTTCGGGAAATATTTTTTGGTGAAAATATATTACCAAAAGAAGTGCTGGACAATTTTCAAATAGTGCAGAAATCTTAGTCGGATCCGGGCCGAAGCCGAAGTCGGATCTGGAGCCGGATCCTTAGCCGGATCCTGGGGGTATGAATTTTTTCGAAAAATATTTTTTAGGTAAAAATATATTCCAGAAGATGTGCTGAACAATTTTAAAATAGTGCAGAAACCTTAGGTCGGATCCGGAGCCGAAGCCAAAGTCGAAGTCGGAGCCGGATCCGGATCCTGGGTATGAATTTTTTCAATAAATATATTTTAGGTGAAAAATATATTGTCAAAAGACTTACTGAACAATTTTCAAATAGTACAGAAACCTTAGTTGGATCCGGAGCCGGAATCTGAAGCGGAGTCGAACGGATCGGAGTATGATTTTTTTCGAAAAATATATTTTTTAGGTGAAAAATTTATTGCCAGAAGACGTGCTGAATAATTTACAAATAAGTTAGAATCCTTAGCCGGAGCCGAGCCGAAGTCGGAGCCGGAGCCGAGCCGGAATCCTGGTGTGAATTTCTTTCATAAATACTTTTTTAGGAGCAAAAAATATATTGTCAGCAAAGACGTGCGAATAATTTTCAAAATAGGTGCAAATTCCTTAGTCGGATCCGCGATCCGGGTCGGAGGCGGGAGCCGAGTATGAAAATTTTTTCGAAAAATATTTTGTAATTTGAAAAAATTATTTACCAGAAGACTGCTGAATAATTTTAAAAAATAGTGGCAGAAAACCTTAGTCGGAGCCAGAGCCGGAGCCGGAGCCAGAGTTAGATTTTGGGGTATAATTTTTTTTTCAAGAAATATTTTTTAAGGTGTGAAAATATATTACCAAAAGAAGTGCTCATCAATTTTCAAATGTAGAAACCTTAGCCGGAGCCGAAGTCTATAAAATAATTATTTACGTTTGCGTGGGAATATATATATTTATATATATATTATA
>JABUQX010115448.1:32500-35000 GCA_015478945.1 Trachelipus rathkii | reverse complement strand
TCAAACTAAGAGGAACAACTTGGCTATTGTGACTCGGTCTCAATCATCAAGACCCCATCACACTCCCCCAGAAGTCCCCCCGGCCGAAAGGGGGGTAAATGAAGAAGGTGACTCGTCGCAATACGAGACGGAGTCTGAAGGCGAAACCCAAGGAGAACACGGAGTGGGCAACCAATTGAGTCATCTTTCCCCCACCCCCTTAGGACAAAAAAGAAGGAAGAAGGGTCTCCCCCTCAATGCCATCCCCCACTTCAACGAGTTTGATGCCCTTGAATGGATTCGACAGACGACCATGATCTTTAACCTTAATGAAATCACCGATCCGAGGGAGAGAGTCAGGCTATTGGCGTCAAAATTACCAAGCAAGATTACAAATTCGTTGAAACTTCCCCTAAAAGACGATTGTTATACTAAATTAGTAAAAGTAATAGAGAAACTCTATGCACCATCGCTAAGAACGCAGATAGAAGAAGTCTTTCGATCTGGAATGAGGGAGGGAGAGCTTCCATCCGACTATGTAGTTAGAATAAAGGAAATGCTTGGGCTATCCAGCTTCGACTCAGTAACGGACAACGATGCTAAATTTATTAGAGAACTCTTTCTATTACGATTGCCTCAACAATTACAGATCTCCCTCATGACAACAGAGAAGAACCATGATTTTGAAGAATTAATAGAAATTGCCGACGACATTTTTAACAAATTTTTTCTCCAAAGCGGTGCTTGCCAACCCCCCGGAGGGGGGGGGACCGAATGGCAACCTGTAAACGCCGTCCGACCAGCAGAAGAGAGAGTCACCAAGCCGCCTAACAGAGAGTCTTCAGCCCAAGAGAGGGAGATAAGTCGGCTAATAATCTCTCATGAGAAGTCTGCTGAAGAAATGAGGTCACTCGCCAAGAGCGTAATAGAGCTCGCGAAGACGCTGTGTCAGAATTCAAAAAATTCCCCCACCCCCAACAATGATCAAGAATCAAGAGGAAGGAACTTCAACCGATCAGCATATGACAACGTTGCAGCTGGCCCAAGTACAGAAGGTCTTTGTAGGTTCCATAGAAAATTCTTGCACCGTGCATTTAAATGTGAGGGCCCTTATTGTGCAATGTTTACCTTAATTCCACAACCCCCGGCAACTCCCCCTCCCCCGCAGCAGAACTCCAACATTTCAAAGCAGGGAAATGGAGAGGTTGGCCTGTGAGACGACTCCCGGGCCAGATGGGGGTAAATATGTGGGGGAATGACGCTTTTGTGAGTAGAAACCTTTGTGATTGTTTACCCTGCAATTTTTGTATGAATAAGTCGAATTTTGGGCGGGGAAATATTAATTTTAACTATAGTAGAAGGCATTATTATAATGATAATCATAATAACGGTAGAAATTATAGTCATAATTATAATAATGGAAATTACAGTAACTATGATAGGGACAATTTTTATAATAATAATCACCATGGTAATGAAAATATTAATTATAACGATAATGGTTATAATAATGATGCACGTGTTGGTTATAATAATTTCTATAATAATGATGGGCATGCTAATCTTAATGGCCATAATAGTAATAGGCATTTTAGTAATAATGGTAATTATAATGATCGTGGGTATAATGGAAATGTTAATTATATTAATAGATTTAAGTGGAGTAGGAATATGACTTGTAAAAATGATCAAGGGCAGGGGGGGATTCCTAGTGAGTCACCTTCTCCCCCACAGAAGTCGCTTATCACTGAGTCGGTGGGGGTAGAGTCCTCTTCAACTTTTAATTGTAACTCAATGCATGATGAGAGTAATAACAATAATAACAACAATAATAATAATGATTGTAGAACTAGGAATGATAGCCATAGTGATGGCGATAACGGTTTTGTAAATTCTTATAATTGTATTGAAAATAATAACGCTGTGACTCTTGAAGCAGCGAGCATGCGATCTCATGAGTCGCTGTGTCCCCCAACGGAGTCAACCTGTTCCCCCACCCCAGTCACTGGGGAGGAAGCGGGAGTAGAGGCGATTCAGACTTGTGACTCCATACTTATTAATAAAAATAATGATAAAAATGAATTTGTAATTAATGAAGGGGGCGAAACCCCTTTTTTGAAAATGAAATTTAGCATTAGTTTTAGGGATGAAGGAGTTTTTCCTCCTTCAGATGAGTTTGTGGGATCATTAAATTTAAGAAATAATGCATGTGACTTATCTGGTAATACTGTAGTGGGAGTTTCTGGCAACTCGACTAAAATCGTTGCAGCAATTAAGGATGTGATTTTTGACAAATTATATTATGTATCGGATAAAACTAACAATGAATCTTATTTACTAGACTCCGGAAGTTGCCTCGACCTGGTGATAGCGTCTGAATTAGATAAGGGGGGTGCCGTTATTGGCACCGCCAGGGCCGCAAATGGAGGCTGTATAAATATTTATAATAAAAGGGTAATTAAAATTGACTTGGGATTAGACAGATTTTATGACTTGCATGCCTACGCTTCAGATATTAAAT
>JABUQX010115448.1:0-12500 GCA_015478945.1 Trachelipus rathkii | reverse complement strand
ATATATATCTATTATATATATATATATATATATATATATATTATATATAAATTAAAAACCTTACAAATAATAAATATTTACGAAATAAACAAAGCTCAAAAAATAAAAAAAGTAAGTTCTTTTTATAGCAAATAAATTTTTTAATTTTTCTTTACCTAAAATAAAAAATTATTACCAACCTTTCCAATACTAAATTATTTTGAGGACCATGGTTTACTTAAGGTCCTAAAAGTATTCTATAATATATATTTTATAATAAATATATATATATATATATATATATATATATATATATATATATATATATATATATATATAATTTCTTTATATTTATTAAAATATTGTATATATATTAGGTTCAAGTTTTTTTCAAGCCACACATTTCTGTTCCAAAATAAAAACTAAAAAAATAAGGGTAAAATTAAATTCATATTGAGGAAAAATTGTGAACACTTTTAATATATAAAAAAAATAAGTTTAGAATGTCAAAAAACAGTGAAGTCAAAAAAGTAGAAATAATTTAACTTTTTCGCTATAGATATATATTATATATATTATATATATATATATATTATATATAGTATATATATATATTATATATATATATATATATTATATATAATATATATATATATATATATATATTATATATATATATTATATATATATATATATATATATATATATATATATATATATAATATAAATAGATATATATATATATATAGTATATTATATATATATATATTAATTTTTTTTCAATTTAATATTTAAATATTTATATATATATTATATATATATATTATATTTATTATATATATTATTATATATATAAATGAAGAATTTTTTTTTCTATACATAATATAAAGTAGTATACCACACATTTGGAATGAGAGTTATCTAACCACAAACCGCAAAGGTCATAAAATGTGGACCTTTCTTATCTAACGCAAAACCGGCAAAACTTATAGAAGGCGAAGAACGGGCGTCACTTCCAAAGGATGCCGCGTCGAGAAAAGAATAATATGTTGCTATAGGCTATGATATTATATGGCTATATAGTTATATAGGCTATATTCTATATAGGCTATATATATTATAGGCTATATTCTCTAGCTTCTGCACGTGCCGAACCTATTATTGTAGAATACACCGATCTTAGTGTCTATTCCTAGGTTATTGGGTACGGGGAGTCGATTGGTGTACATTAGAAGGTGCTAGGATGCTTCCTTCTATGAGTTATTACCCTACCCCCTTTTCTAGCCTTTTCTAGCATGACATGTCCTACGTCATCGAATACACCCGGTATTAGTGCCTACCCCTAGGTTATTGGGTACGGGGAGTCGATTGGCGTATATTAGAAGGTGCTAGGATGCTTCCTCTACGAGTTAGTACCCCCACCCCCCTTTCTAGCCTTTTCTAGCATGACATATCCTACGTCATAGAACACATCCGATTTTGTGTCTACTCGTAGGTTATAAGGTTCGAGGAGTCGGAATAGTTGTATATTAGAAGGTGCTAGGTTGGTATCTTCTACGAGTTAGTATCCCCACCCCCCTTTCTAACCATTTCTAGTGCGATATAGTCGTATGTGTCGGAATACAAACCTGAATATTTCGTATCGATTTAGTTACATAATCGAAACACTGCTTGAACTCGAAATTCTGTGGTTTACGACGAATCGATTCATTCCTAACAAGAGTTAGTATTAGATATTACCCTACCCCCCTTTTCTAACATTTTTGTTTCTTGAGCTATGAAGCCGAGCTCGGTGTTGTCTAGTATGTTTTGAGGTATGCCGAGTCGATTGCCGCTATTGCCGAGCATGGCGTTTCAGGCGTTTGCGTTTTTAGAACGCACCAACATGCGTTTTTCGTAGATGGCTTACCCTTCGTTAAAAACCTATCATGACGGGTGTCAAACAGGGGTAGAATGTCTCAAAAATAAGATTCCGTAGTTACTTTCGAAACGCCAGAGTCCCATAGGCCCAGCGGGGGCGTCATTTATGGGTCAAGAAATGAGACAAAATGACATATCTTAGCAAAAGAGGTGTTAGAGTCATCGTATCTTCTTCAAACTTGGTATGTCTTCCTTATATGTTGCAACATTGTTGTATCCAATGTTTCAAGTCGCTACGTCAAAGGAGGGTGGGCCCCCGCCCCTTAAATTTTTTTAAAAATGGACTTAAGAAAAAACCTGAAATTTGGTGAGGTATAGAAGAGAATAAATGAAATAGAATGGCTATGTTAAAATTATTTGTCTGCGAACCATTAAGGCGAGCCGAGCTGGTGGTTGCGGTGCAGCAATGAGAATTCTGCTTCCAGCTACATATTTAGAACGAAATGAGGGGTGTTCTACATTTATGTTTCAAACGTGTGTAGAAATTCATTTTTGGGGTTTTCAGAACCCCAAAATGAGTTTGACCCACCGGAGGGGGGTCCCCCCTTTGAAAAAAGAAGAAAAAGCTTAGAAGAAGACGAAAGAAGATGAATGTAGAAAAGAAGAAGAAGAAGAAAGAAGGTCTCGCCATTGCCGCGGATCAATGAGTATTGTATGTGTAGGTTACCGACACCGCTGTGGAACCGGTGCTGCGTTGCCGAATTAGTAAAATGTACTTAACATCTTATATTGTGTACTGTTATATATGTTGGGTTTTAATAACATAAGATCTCATTTTTGAGCGTTCCAAACTCTCAAAGAGTTCTGAGAACCCCTCTCAGGGGGGTTTCTACGTTGAAAAAAGAAGAAAAGCGGTGAGAAGATGCCATTATGCTAATCACGGCTTTCAACTCTCTAAACGAATCGCAGGGTTGGCAGACAACGTGCGGTTGCCCGCGCCCGCAGGCGCGCCCGCGGTCCGGAAACGACGCGAGCGCCCGCAGGCGCAATATTACTGCGCGAACGCTAAATATATTTCGTAGTTGTAACGTTAATAAAAGTGTTTACATTACTTTGTATTTTCTTTTCAAGTAATTCGTTTTCTGTACTATGAAACAGTTATTTTATTTTATACTTAAACTTTCTTAATTTTTATTTATACAAAACCCTTGTTCACTGTTAAATTTTTGTAATAAAAACATGTTTTTTTTTCGACCTTAAAGCTATAACTCAATAAGGCAGTAGCGCAAATAGCCCCAGAGGGCCCCCCTTCACCCTGGATATGCGCTTTGTCTTTACTGCTTTATTGTCTTACTGTAGGGTTTTACTGTTTCAAGTCCTATCCGAAACACACATTCTGGTGGAAAAATAACTTCATTAAACTTTGGAATATTATATATTAGTATAGTATATATATATATATATATAATTATATATTATATACTATATATATTATATATATATATATATATATATATATATATATATATATATATATATCAATAAAGACTTTACATTAAACATCGAACATTTGAAGAGTATGGACGTGTGTAAATTTATGTTCCGTAGTCCTGCTACTTGTCTTGTATCCGGCCCTACAGGATGCGGGAAAACCTTTCTGTTATTAAGCATATTAAGAGAGATGGAAATTTTTGAACAAGAACCAGTAAAAATAATATGGTGTTACAGTGTTTATCAGGAAAAATTTGCAGAATATAAAGATGTAATTCAGTTTCATGAAGGAATCTACGACATCAAATCGTTGAATAATGTGGATGGTCATAAAATCATTGTATTAGATGATTTAATGCATAAGTTAAATGAAGAAATAGCTGAAACGTTTACTGTATTTTCCCATCATTTAAACATCTCTGTATTTTTCATCACCCAGAACATTTTTTATCAGAATAAGTATATGAGAGATATATCTTTAAACACCCAATATCTACTACTCTTCGGACAGAGAAGAGACATGAATCAGATCAATGTGTTAGCCTCTCAAATGTTTCCATCACAACGTAAAGACTTCTTAAAGGTATATAAAGAAGTTACATCTGTTCCTCATGGTTATTTAATGTGTGAACTTCATCCTAAAAACACGTATAGAGTTTTGCTCCGCACTAACATTTTGCCCTTCGAAATTG
Source organism: Trachelipus rathkii (assembly GCA_015478945.1). Taxonomy (NCBI): domain Eukaryota; kingdom Metazoa; phylum Arthropoda; class Malacostraca; order Isopoda; family Trachelipodidae; genus Trachelipus; species Trachelipus rathkii. The sequence continues at coordinate 8,478 of JABUQX010115448.1, read as the reverse complement.
AAACTGTATTCATACCTGAATAATGAGTACTCTAGTTGTTAAGTATTTACCTCTTATAAAAAAATTTAAAATTCTGAAACCAGCTGAAAAACGTAAACTAATCTGTGAGGATGAGAAATTCATACAGTGTGTATGCGAAGTCTGTTTAAATCTTATAAAAGGAAATGTTCCTTTAAACAAACCTCAGAAGGTGAAGCTTCGCCGCCATAGAAACATCATTAAAAAACTCTCTCTAAATATAAAAAATCTGAAAAGTAAAAAGAAGTTACTTCAGAAAGGAGGTGGAGTATTCCTACCGTTACTTTTTTCCGTTGTAGCCCCTTTATTAACTAAGTGGATATCAGAATAATGAAGAAGGTTGCTGTATTACCATATAATGAATATGAGAAAATGAAGTATAATAATACTACACATTCTGATCAACATACAACCAACCAGTCACCTCTAGTACACCTCAGACAGTAACAAGGGCTATTACAACCGCACTTACAGGGTTACCTCTCCAGCAATTCCTCAACACAATTACAAACCAGAGTCCTCATATCCAGGAATGATCAGACCAATATCTGCAACCTATACCCCAAAGTTTACATGATCCCAAAGTTGAACAGATAAACAATTACGAGAAAGAAGTGCTTAGGATATTAAATTCAGACATTAACATTCATGAAAAACGTGCCTTATATCAAGAAGCCATACAGAAATTAATAGATCTTAAAAACTTACATCTATATGCCTCATTAAGTAAGTCAATCTCGAATGATTCAACAACACCTGCGGAGGTAATACCTGCTGTGAAAAACGAAGATACTTTTAAAAATATCCTAGAGGAGAGCCTGCCAAATAGAGGTCGCAAAGCTGGATTAGCTTTATATAATATTTTAAAAGATCAATTATCATGGAATGAATTAGGACAAATCATTATCGATAATGAAATTGTCAAAGGATCAAATATTGTTGACTTGATAGCAGATCTCTCACGTGATTGGAAGAAAGGTGCCGTTGCAGGATGGCCTACCATCAAACAAGAACTTCAGACTATTAATTTCCCTCGAACTTTAATCTTAAATACAAAAAGATTAGCAGACTTGGATAATATCCCCAAGATGCCTAGACCAGATACAAGTCCGTCAGGTACCTCTTACGCTTCAGATAAATTTAAGCGTGTTACCCGAGGAAGAATAAGAAAAATCCCATACAGTAAAACATTAAATAGGATTAATTCGTAATTAAGTATATATATACTATATACTATATTTATATATATATATATATTATATGTGTGTGTGTGTGTGTGTGTGTGGATTGAGTAAACGTGTAAATTTTTAAACTATTAGAGCTTGTGTGTGTTTGTTTGTGCGAGCGGCTGATTGAATGACTGGTCGAAGTAGATGTGGGGGTGGGCGCAGGCGGGGGTTTTATATTGACTTTGCTAACGTTCGCGGCCTGCGTGCTAATCACGAAATCTGTGGAATATCACCTCTTTAACTCTCAACCTAACATTATTATTGTCTGAGACCCAGCTGGCCATGGATTCTTTTTCAAATATAAACTTAATATCTCTAACTAAAACTTTTTCTATTAATTTCCGTCTAAATTGTGGTGTCTGTGCCTTATATAAACATAAACAACTCCTGTAACACGTCTTCGGAATCTTTGATCTCCTAATTTCGATGTTCTTTGGTTAAAAATCTTTCTCCCTACTTACTATCATTATCTTGTTTTTGCTACTGCTCCCTAATGAACAGATTTTTCAAATTTTTTTTTGAATATCTTATACTTTCATGAGACTGTTCTTTCTTCCTCAAATCGTGAGATCTCTATTTAGGGGATTTCAACGTACACCACACTGAGTGGTTGGGCTCCTCTCACACTGATGCAGGCGGGAGGAGGCCAAAACATTCAGTATTCTCAAAGCTCTGGAACAGTGTTAATTATGGAACCTACACATATTCCAGATGGCCTTACTCCTTTTCTTGAATACGCTTGACTTTATGGTTTCACCACTACTCCTTCCTCCGTTTTTAATACACCATTTCTCCTCTTTGGTAACTCTGACACAATCTATGTAGCTTAATTATAACACTCTTCTCTCCAGCCAGCTCCACCTGCCCTAAACGTAATTTTGCACTTTAATCGCGGCTTTAATTGGGTGGGAATTGCGTTGTTTTTGGCTAACTACTCTTGGAATGATTCCTGCTTTGACTCCCGGGGATGCCTCGGTCACCGCTGAAAAGGTGTGGGGCCGTAATCACCGATGGGATGAGCAGGTTGATTTCATATTCAACTAAATCCTTTTCTCCTCAAATTCTATGTTCGATGGCGCTTGTTCTTGCCATTAAGGAGAGAGACATTGCGTATCGGGCATTGGAAAACTCTAGTTCTCCTATCACTCATATTAATTTTCATTCAGCTCGGATCGTTGCAGGGAAATTATTATACATGGGTAAGCGCACTTTACACTAAAAAGAAAGTGCGACACCTGCTTGGTTCTGCCTACAGATAAAAAATTTTGGGCCCCTTGCAAAACATCTCTAACCAACTGTTGTAAAATCTGCCTTTCTCCCCCTTATTCGCTCTGACGCTTCTGTTGCTAACTCTCGCTTCCTGGAACAAGGCCAATCTCTTCGGTCTCCTTTTTCATCTATTCTAACCTGGGACGATATCTTGGCATTTCCTCCTCCTACTCCTCTCCTGTTCAGGTTTCCCCATGTCTTTTACTGTGTTAACACATGATTGTGTGCATGGGATCCTGAGATCTATGAACGTTCAGGAAGGGCTAGTGGCCCGGATGGCATTCCTCCCGTGTTTTGTGGGAGTGTGCTTCTGAGCTGGTGCTGTCCTCGTTCAACTCTATTATCTACGCCTTAATACTAACTTTTCCTCAGTGCTGGAAGCGCGCAAATGTCCGCCTGTTACCAAAAAAGGTAGCCGCTCTGATACTTCTAACTATCGCCCTATAGCTCTCACTTGTATTTATCTAAATCTTTGAACTCCTTCCTTAACTCTTCATTTCCTGGAATCATCTGGATCTCATCCCATTCTTTCAGATCATCAGTATGGCTTTCGTCGCTTGAGGTCAACTGGTGACATACTTTCCTATTTAACTGATTTATGGTCTTCTGCCCTTAGGGACCATGGGAAGTCTTGCGTGGTGGCGCTTGACATATCCAAAGCTTTTGACCGGGTTTGCACGCGTCACTGCTCTCTAGGCTCCCTTCCTTGGGTTTCCTCCTTTCTCTCTCTGCTTACTCTTTCTAGTTTCTCTCCGATCGCTCGTATATCAGCACTCGTATGACGCGGACCTCTTCCTCCTTATCCGATTAATTGGGTGTTCCGCAAGGTTCCGTTTCTATCTCAACTTTTTCCTACTTATTTTCCATCCACCGATCTCTCAGCTGTACTTCCAACTTCTGTTCACTCTGTATGCCGATTGTACTTCAACCCTCCACTTATTCTACTCACTTCAAATCTGCTCCCTCTTTTTGCTTCTAGAGTTGCCTCTCGTCTTCAGCTTCGAATTCTATCCTTGTCGATCTGGATGGGATTCCCGGTGGAGTCACGCAACCTTGTAAAACTCTCAACTCTTTAAAAATCAACTTTCTCTACATCTCCCTCTCAAAGACACCTCCCAACTTTCCGTATTTCCTTCGACGGCTCTACTCTCTCCTCGTGAATAACATGTGAACGATCTTCCGGTCTTAACATAAACAACAAATTTATTCTGGAAACCTCAATTTCTATCGGTTGCTAAGGTGCCTCAAGAAGCTTGGGAGTTCTGTTTAGGTTGCGGGAATTTTTTTTCTTCTGCAAAGCTACTCCAGTTATATAAGTGCCTTATTCGGCCCTTGTATGGAATACTGTTCTCACATTTTGGGGGGCTCCGGCTCACCCTTCTATTGGATAGGGTTGAGTCTAAAGCTAAGGAGACTAATAAACTGTCCCCTACTTCAAACTCTCTTGACCCTCTATCTCTGCGGCGTGACGTGGCGCACTATCTCTTTTCTATAGCGTACTACAGCGCGTAGATGATTTCAGGGGAGTTGGCCGCGCGTATTCCACTCCATTGCGTCGCCCTCGCCAATACAAGGGTGCATTGCTCTTCGCATGAATTTTGCGTGATATGAGAACCCCAGCATTGTTCGTTGTGGTGCCTTTTTCTTTCCAGCTACTTCTGTCCTGTGGAACTTGCCTTCTTCTGTTTTTCCAACTATATTTAATCTTCTCTCTTTAAAGTCTGTGTTCATATGCGTAATTTGCCTTAGGCTGGGGATTGGGTGGGGTTTTCCTTGTTTTATTTTCTGCCCCCTCCTTGAAAAGGGCGCCCGTGAGTGGTGGTTAACTGTAAAAAAAAAAAAAAAAAAAAAAAAAAAAAAAACTATATACTATAGGAGTGTGCTCTTTGCATTCTTCTTACTCTTCTCAAAATCGACATGGAAAACATGAATTCACTTATATATATTATATATTATATATATTATAGTACTGTTTTTTAGTTGAAATGCCTATGATTAAATAAAAATATACCATTTTTTTTTACTTTATTTCCCCTTTTATATATATATATAATATATATATATATAGTATTAGGTATATATTATATATATATATATATATATATATATATAATATATTATATATATATATATATATATATATATATATATATATATATATATATATATATATATGTTTTAACTTGTGTCAGTATTCAACATGGAAGCGAAGGCGAAGGTTGATAAGTATTACTTCAATTTGAGAGAACCAAATAGTTTTGGGGGATTCACTAGGTTCGCTGCAAAGTTTCCAAACACTGAGAAAAAAGAGTTGAAAGAATATTTAGAGGGTGAAGAAGCTTTTACTTTACATAAACCTGTCCGTCGAAAATTCCCTACCCGGACAACCATAGCCCTTCACCTCGATAATGTTTGGCAATTAGATTTAACTGAAATGATTAAATACAGTTCTTATAATGAAGGGTTTCAATATATACTTTTTACTATTGACGTATACTCTAGATACTTATGGTTAAAAGCTTTAAAAGATAAAAAATCAGAGACAGTGGCGACTGCAGTGAGAGAAATTATAAGGGATGATGATAGATATCCAAAACTGATTTGCACGGATAGGGGTAGCGAATTTCTAGGTAGAGAGTTTCAGGAAATTATTACTGAATACGATATAGTATATTTTAACATATTTTCTATAAATAAAGCTGCTATTGTAGAAAGAGTTCAGCGTACGATTAAAGAACGAATGCATAGATACTTTACTAAGATGAACACTTTTAAGTATATTGACATACTTGATGACCTAGCTTATTCTTACAATAGATCTTTTCATAGAACTATAAAGACAACTCCTTTAGAAATGCTGAAGACACCATCGGTGATCCAACAAAACCCAAGAGGTGTAAAAAATAAAGATAAATCCTGTATAAACGTGAATGAATATGTAAGAGTATCTAGAGCTGATGACAGGTTTAGAAAAGGGTATGAAGCGGGGTGGTCTAGAGAAGTTTTTAATGTAGATAGTATAAAAGAATTTCCTAACGAAGGGTTGAAATTATATTACCTCAAAGATTTAGATGGAGAATCCATAAAAGGAGGATTTTTTTATAAACAAGAAATACAGAAAATACGATTCGATCCTGAGAGTAATATGTATAAATAGAAAAAAAGATATTAGGTCAAAAGGTAAGGGGTAAAATAAACAGTATCTTTGTGAAGATGGGTGGGGCTAGTCCTTGACAAGTTTAATTATAATATAAAAGCTTGATTGAAACACGAACATTAATCATTAGTCATCTCCGTATCATGGAGAGTGTAGATCATTTTCTATTTAACTCTGCCATTCGGCATCTTTGGATCTACATCCTGATAATAAAGTCTCAGATTTTACAACCGAGTTAATGAATCCTATCCAACTTAACAGAGATCTCTATGAGGTAGGACTGTGCGAAATGATATTAGATGCAAATATTGAAAATCTCCCTCAGGCACGTCATTGGATAATGGTGTATAGAGTTGCAGATTATGTTAAATCTGTATTAAAAATAAAAAACACAACCGATTTAAAACGTGTGACAATTAAAGGTTTGGAATATTTCTATGAAAAATTTGTGTTAAAACGAGGATATTACCGTTCAATCCATGACATTCACAGTTATTTAAACACCCAGTTTGCTGTAAGTAAGATATGTAAAGATTTAATATACATTATTAATAACCACCCCGGGGAAGACAGGGTATTAATCACTTTAAGATCAATAACTGGAATGAATTTGAGAGACCTGAAATGGTTTATCTTAAACGTTCAGAGTGGTTTTTTCGGACTATGGGTAGCATGACACAAAGCTGCTAGTAGAACATTTCTTACTATTCTAAATAAACATAGTGGAATTAATGAACCTGCCCATACTCTAAACAACAGTCTTAATGACTCAGACTTATCTCTCAGTTATATATGCATTCCTTTCGCGAGATGTACAGATCAAGGGAATGGCCTTTACGGTTTATACCGCAGATTTAGTTGGACATCAGTATGTAGGTGACACATAAAGCCCCTTTATAAGGCGTTGTGGCTTCATTTTCTAAAGGAAAGGGTTATAACTTTTCCTAATGTTCATTACTTACCTCTCAGTTGTTCACATTTAGGTCTGTGCGAATGCACTATAAAAGGATGTGAAGTAGACCGTAATCCATTCACGACGAACAGCTATGTGTGTGTAAAGTTCATATTAGAAAGAAACAGACACTTTAACTATAACATGATGGACTATTTTTTTAACAGAGTAGAAAATCTTCCATATATGCTGTTAGAAAACCTTCTAGAAATAAGGATAGGTGTAAGATTATATATAAGTGATGTAGTTAGTTATATTTATTCATTCATTAACTTACTCTCACAGTGTAAAGATTAGTGCCTGATAGAAGCTCCGTTAATAATGTATAACGATAGGGTATTCGTTGGAACAAAATTACAAAGAGGGTATGGACTGGGTGGATTTTTCTCTAAATTATGGAGAAGTGCAATGCCTCTATTTAGAAGAGGCGGTGAATATATAGGTAAAAAAGCTATACGAACAGGGTTGCATACGTTACAGGATATAGCAACAGGAGCTAACCCTCGCGAGTCCCTAAAAAGGCGAATTACAGATGTTTCAGATGAGATGCTGGATGATGTAAAGCGAAAAATAAGACGCAAAGTAAAATGACGGGTCAAGGTAAAAAACGTATGAAAATATGCGTTAAGAAAAAGGTTAAGACTAAAAGACCTCAAAAGAAAAAATGCAATGATGTATTTGCTATTTAATTACTAAACTGGTATCTGTTTACATAAACAATACATCATCATACTGTGACCGAATATAAGAAAAGCTAAACCACCGAACCGCTCATATACGATCAGCACCCTCACATACAAGATGCATTTCCTCCATCCTTCTAGTCCAGACTGCTGCAAGAGTGAACTGGATCTCTTCTCGATGAACCCCACCCAGATTAGTGTAACTGAAACCAATTTCATCAGCATCAACCCCATACATTCAATTACCAACACCGATGTCCCTCTCGAGTTCAATATACCAGGTACTTCGGATCAATATTTTAGATCCATCCAACGTGTTTTTATATCTAAAAATGAAACTGACGAAACCCGATGGTACAGACCTTCCATCATCCGACGATCACATAGTGTATACAGAGTCAAATTTTCTGTATACTTGTTTTAACCAGATTGAAGTGTATCTCAATGAAACTTTTTAGGTGCATCAGCTGCAAATTATCCTTATAGAAGTTATATAGAACATTTATTAAATTATTCCGACGATGCTAAACAGTCTCATCTCCAGTCTTGCGGTTTTTATAGTTTCAAAGACGAGGCGGCACATATAGATAAAGCTGGTAAAACCACAAGGAACACATATGAATTTTACAGACGTTTAAACGGTGACATCTTCTCTCAAGAAAGACTTATTCTACCAGCTGTAGATACTAGAATCCGATTAACCCGATCAAATCCTAAATTCGCTCTTAAAATAAAAAGTAAACCTGCTGCTACGGCTGTATGTCCAGAACTTGCTTTCAAATTGTTAGAGGCCTATTTCTATGTTAGAAAAGTAAAATTATTGCCACAGAGACATTTGGAAATCGAAAAAAAATCTCTGCATTGAACACTACCCAGCGAAGTATCCTATTTAAACGACGTTGGAAACAAATAGTTGTTTAACTTTTACACAGTGGATTATCGAGCTATCAAATATCCCCACCATGGTGAATGGTAATGTACCGTCAGAAAGTAATAATAGGGATTGTTGAACATGAAGCATACTCAGGGAATTATAAAAAGCAGGGATGACAATTTTGGTTTTTTTGATTTTTAAGTTATCCAAGTCTACATTGTAACGGCAACCTTACTGTCGGGACTATGAAATGTATCAATGGATCGCAATCTCCTAATGGTTCACGAATCTTCCTA
>JABUQX010115447.1:0-30567 GCA_015478945.1 Trachelipus rathkii | reverse complement strand
CTAGATGTGCTTCGTTCAGTTATCAGATTATTTTAACCGTTTCGCATTTATCATTGAAACGCTTTCGCATTTTTCGTGCGCCGCTTCATATATATATATATATATATATATATATATATATATATATATATATATATATATATATATATATATATATATATATATATATATATATATATATATATATATATATATATTACTATTTTAGGGATATATTTCACCTACAATAGCAAGTAAAGATGAAATCGAAAGTTTCTGAGTCACAATACAAAAAATTTCAAATTTTTGTTAACGTTACTTCCCACTGTGTCTAAATAGACACGCGGTAAAATAACACCCTATAAAATTTATTCAACTAATGAAATATTCGTTTTCACAATTTCAGCTCACAGTAACATCACTAATAAATAAATAAAAAAATAATAAATAACAGCCAAACATATAACACTCCCAAAAAACACTTACAAGTCGACCCTTGTCAACACTCACCTTCATCAAAAATTTTACTACTGAAATTACTCTATGTAAAAATGAAGTATAAAACAATTTGAGGAAAAATTTGCCATATATCGCTAGAAGAACTACTCCTTAGAATAACCATGCATACAACTACGAGAAACATATGGCTGGAGGGAATTTTAAAGATTTAAAAGGGCAAGTTTTGGTGATACAGATAGTTACAGTGGGCATTCATAGGTTAAAGGATATTGAGGCATTATTCAAAACGACTTTTGACATCAGAAACACTGTAGTGACAAAGATACTTTTCTAACATGAGATGGGCCTCTATGGTTGAAAACCGGCTCTGGACATAGAGTGTAACGTGAGTTTACTTTTTATTTTAGAGAACTTAATTTAGGATTTGATCAGGTTAAGTTCTAGTATCTAATGATGAGTAGAAAAGTCTTTCTTGAGAGAAGATATCTCCATTTAAATTCGTAAATGTTATTTATGACTTTAGCAGCTTTATCTATATGTGCAGCATCTTTGAAACTATAAAAACCACATGCTTGGAGATGAGATTGTTTGGTCGTCTGAATCATGTAAAAGAAGTTCTATATAACTTCTATAAGGATAATTAGCCCTGATGCACCTAGTTAAGTTCCGTTAAGATAGACTTCAACCTGAAACATGTATACAGGAGATTTGATTCTGTATACTGCTATATGGTCGTCCCCGGAAGTCTGTACCAGTTTTGTCAATTTCTTTTACACTGTGCAAACTTACATTGCTAGATGAATCTAGAAATGAAGCTCAGAAGATGCCTGGAATATTGAACTCTAGATGAACATCTGTATTGGTAATTGAATCATAGAAATGAAGCTCAGAAAGTAAGAGTAGCCCAGTGAATCATGGAAATGAGGCTCATAAAGTAAGCCAATTCACTCTTACAACAATCAGGACTAGAAGGATGAAGGAAATGCATCTTGTATGTGTGAGTTCTGATCGTATAATGAACATTTTCATGAAAAACATTACTTATATACAGTAATACCCTTCTCGTATAAAAGTTAACAGTTAGTAATTAAATAGCACATCAATACATTTTTTCTTTAGAGGTTTTTTCCGCTTAGACTTTTTCTTTATGACAATCTTTTGTTCCTCGACCTTGACCTGACATTTTACGTCACATTTTGCAGCAGCATGTCAGCATCATCTGAAACATCCGGCAATATATGCTGTGTGATGCACAGGGTTGCTCTCTGCCACCAATATCTTGAATGACATGCAATCCTGTTCTTGCATAAACTTTTTACCTATATATTTGACTCTAGGTAGGAGCCTTGCACTTCTCAATAACTTGGCAAAAAATCCACCAAGGCCATACCCCCTCTGCATTTTTGATCCTCTAAATACCCTTTCTTCGTCCATTATTACAGGAGTGTCTTTCTTATACTATCTTTACACTGTGAGAGTATGTTAATGAATGAAAAAATATAACTGACTACACCTCTTATATATAATCCATTATGCTGTAGTTACAGCATCTGTTTCTTTCTAATATGAACTTTGCACAACAATGCCCCGTATGTAAAGGGGAAGGGATTTCCTTCTACATCTTTTATATGCACGCGTACAGAGTCAAAATTTGATCTATTCAGAGGAAGATAATGAACATTAGGGAATGTTATAACTTTACTCTCTTTGGGAAAATATACTACTCTCTTAATAAAGGAGCCTTAGTATTACCATATTGATGATGTCTATTTGTATATATAGCCATACCTGGATGATTGACATCTCGGATGGGGTTTCATGCTTAATTGCAGTACTCGGTCTGCTTCATCGTTTTGTTCATGCCGAGTCATAGGGTTATTCTCCACAGATAGTATAACCCTCTTCAACATAGTAGGGACATCATGAAGTATATCCAACTCACCATCACGTTTACGGACATGTTTACGTTGCCATGGTGATCGTCTGAGAAAAAACATATCACGGTCTCGCAGGTTTACACTTACTTTTGATCTTAAAGATATTATTACTTTATCTTCATAGGAACGCATATCAGTTTTGTATACCAAATCCTTACACACATAACCTCAAGCATATCAAAGAGATCATAACTAAAAATAGCAGGTACCGATTTAAAATATGCCCTCCGCAGAGCAAATTCTTCAAAGAAGTATTCTTTTGTACCAAATGTAGTCGTATTCAGCTTTGTACCAATTGTAGTCCTTTTCAGATCACGAGTATCTTTCACTTGTAATATAGTTTCAACACATTCTACACTTCTGTACCACCATCATCCAGAATAGATTGTGAGGTAAATTTTCTATGTCCGTATTTAATATCATTTCACATAATCCTACTTCGTATACCTCTCTTTCAAGGTGTAAGTTCTTTTAACATTTGCTAAATCAGGAGAGTTTAGTATCGGGATGAAATCAGGCTGCTGAAGACAGGAGAGTTAAATAGAAGTCTGATCTACACTCTCCTGGATTTATAATGCTAACTGATTTAATGATTCTAATTTCCTTGCTTTTCTATAGGTATTAAACTTGGCAGAATTATCCCACCCATTTCAATAAATACTGTTTAGTTCCTAGCCTCGACCTTTTGTACCTAATATTTTATATACATTACTTTTAGGATTAAATCGTACTTTCTCTGTATTTCCTGTTTATGAAATCCTCCTTTTATCTTTTCACCATCTAAATCTTCCAGGTAATATAATTTTATGACCAATCAGTAGGAAGCTACGTATATAACAAACTTTAAAAACTTCACCCAACAATTAAACCAGCTTCATCTTTTCTAAACCTCTCCATCTATTCAGAGATACTCTTACACTAGTCATTCACCTTTACTCCTGAACAATTATCTTTAATTTTCTTACTTTTTTACCTATTTGTATATCAGATTTTATCCAACTTTAACATTTCTAAAGGAATTGTCTTTATAGTTCTATGATAAGACCTGTTATAAGAGTGCGCTAGTCGTAGTATATCAATACATTTAAAAGTATTCATTTTAGTAAAATACCTATGCATAAGCTCTTTTAATAGTGCTGGACTCTTTCAACTATAGCTGCCTTATTTACTGAGAATGTATTGTAATACCATATATCATACTCTTTGATTAATTCTTGAAACTCGTGACCTAAGAACTCACCGCCCCTATCTGACCAGAACATTTTAGGCCACCTACATTCCGCTTCTATAATTTCTCTCATTGCATCACTCACAGTCTTGGATTTTTTATCTTTTAATGGTTTTAACCATAAGTATCTAGAGTATACGTCAATAGTAAAAAGTATGTATTGAAATCCTTCATTATAAGAACTATATTTAATCATTTCAGATAAATCTATCTGCCATACACTATCGACCTGTGGAGCTATGGTTTTCCGCGTAGGAAATTTTTTTCTTACAGGTTTATGTAGAGTAAATGCCTCTTCACCCTCTAAATATCAACCACCTCCTTCGCCTCCATGTTAGGATACCTTAAAGCAAACCTAGTGAAACCACCAAAACTATTTGGTTCCCTCAGATTGAAGTAATATTTATCAATCATATATATATATATATATATATATATATATATATATATATATATATATGTACCAAAATGTGATATAAAGTCAAAAGGGTTAAAGAAAAAGGTCTAAAATAACATTTATTTATATACAAGCATTACAACTAAATAAATAAATATATATATATATATATATATATATATATATATATATATTATATATATATATATATATATATATATATATATATATATATATATATATATATATATATATATATATATATATATATATATATATATATATATATATATATATATATATATATATATATATATATATATATTTATATATATATATATATATATATATATATATGTATATTATATATATATATATATATATATATATATATATACCCACATTGGTTTATATTAACATATAGTTGTTGATAGGAGTTAAGAATGATGACAACTAGACAGTTTATTAAAATTTGTTTCTTGTTCTTCTCTGAACACGTTAAATTTATCTGAGCGTAAGAAGTACCTGAGGACTTTGGTCAGGTCTTGGCGTGTGTTGGGATGTATCCAAGTCTGCTAATCGCTGTGTATTTAAGATTAAGGTTCTGGGGAAAGAATTAATAGTCTGAAGTTGCTGTTTGATCTCCTTCCACCCTAGGACCTTTCTTCCAGTCGTGAGAGATCTTTATCAAATCCACAATATTTGAACCTTTAACTATTTCATCATCAATTATGATGTCCTGCTTCATTTAAAGATAATTGATCTTTTAAAATATTATATAAAGCTATTCCTGATTTACGCACTCTAATAGGTAAGCTCTCCTCTAGGATATTTTTAAATCTATCTTCATTTTTCACTTCAAGTTTTATTTCATTAGGCATATTTGCATCATCGGATATCGGATTACGTAGTGCTGCATGGTGGAAGATCGTTTATGATCTATACCTCAATTTTTATATGGCATCTTGGTATAGGATGCGTTTCTCATTGATCGTATCCTGTACACTTCTTTCTCGTAATTGGTTATCTGTTCAACTTTAGGATCATATAAGCTGTGAGGTAGAGGTTGCTGAAAAGATAATGAGTCGTTCACAATATAAGGATTCTGTTGGTGCAACTGTTGTTGTTGATGTGAAAGAGGTTGTAATGTTAATGCATTGTGTGGTAATATCTGCGTATATTGGGGTTGTGAATGATGATGATGTGATTGTGGATTTTGCACAGTGCGCGGTAATAACTGGTCATATTGAGGTTGTGCGTGATGTTTCTGCCGAATTACATTCTGTACGGATGCTGTTTATTATACTTCATTTTCTCATACTCGTTATATGGAAGTACAGCAACCTTCTTCATCATGGGGACATCCATTAGTTATCAGTGGAGCTGTAACGGAGAAGAGTAATGGCAGGAATACGCCTCCTCCTTTCTGTAGTAACTTCTTTTATCCATTTTTCAGATTTTTAATATTAAGGGTGGTTTTTTAATGATGTTTTTCTCAGGTGTTGTGTCGGCACTACTGAGCATCGGTGAGAACATTGCAGGTTTGCAAGATTTAAACAGACTTCACATACATTGGATAAATTTCTCATCCTCACTAATAGTTTACGTTTTTCAGATGGTTTCAGCTTTTTAAATTTTTTTAAGAGGTAAATACTTTGCAACTAGAGCACTCATTATTCAGGTATGTATGATACAGTTTCTATCTCATAGGGAAGAATGTTGGTACGGAGCAACACTCTGTGCGTGTTTTTGGGGTGAAGTTCACACCAAATAACCGTGAGGATCAAGTAACCTCTTTATATGCTTTTAAGAACTCTTTCCTTTGAAAGGGAAACATTTGAGTTGCCAATACATTAACTGACTCATGTCTCTCTTCTGTCAAACGACTTAATACTGTGTGTTTAAAGATACACTTCGTATGGGTGCTTTGCTGCAATATATTCAGTGTTGTCTATTCAACATGATATTTAGATGGTGGCAAACGGTGAACACTGCTATTTCCGAATTCAGTTTGTTGCATTAAATCATCTATTTTAATTATTACATGTGTTGTCTATTGTCAAATGATATTATAAACAACCTGCCTTCCTTGAAATTGAATAACATCTTTATATTCCTAAAATTTTTCTGATAAATATTCATAACACCATATTGTTTTTACAGGGCTCCAAAATCTCAATTTCCTATAAAATATTAATAATAGAAGGTTTAACAACATCCTGTTGGACCTTTGCTACAGAACATGTATTGGATTTTGGAACATCCTCCACATCCATACTCGTCAAGTGAATAATGAATAATGAGATTAATTAAAACAGTAAAGCAGTAAAGTAAATCAGTAAAACAAAACCTTACTAAACTCTCTTTGTTTGCTAACAACGCTATTGATTACTGTTTACTAGTTTTAAGGTCTGTAAAAATTTATGTTTTTAATAAAATTTCGTACAATTGTAGTAAATAAAATGTTTATATAATAGACACTCCGTGTTTTTCTTCTTACATTACAAATTATAAATGGCATATTAAATCAAAAGCAAAAAATATAAAAACATAATGTTAATAAATATAAAGTTTAAGTGCATGATGTGCGTCTGTATTAATGTCTTTGTGTACTTGGTTGTGTTAATAAGTGTGTGTGGGTGGGTGTGTATGTGTGTAATAATAATAATAATAGGCATGATGTAAATGACACTAAGTTTAATAATAATATGTATAATAATATGATATTATTAACAATATAATAATAATAATAATAATAATAATAATAATAATAATAATATAATAACTAATAATAATAATAATAATAATAATAATAATAATAATAATAATAATAATAATAATAATAGTAATAATAATAAATATCATATGATAATAATAATAATAATAATAATAAAAATAATAATAATAAAAATAATAATAATAATAATGATAATAATAATAATAATAATAATAATAATAATAATAATAATAATCATAATAATCCATGTAATAATAATAATAATAATAATAATAATAATAATAAAAATAATAATAATAATAATAATAATAATAACAATAATAATAATAATGATAATAATAATAATAATAATAAATAAAAATAATAATAATAATAATAATAATATGTATCAATAATAATAATAATAATAATAATAATAACAATAATAATAATAATAATAATAATAATAATAATAATAATAATAATAATAATAATAATAATAATAATAATAATAAAAATAATAATAATAATTAAAAAATAATAAAAATAATAATAATAATAATAATAATAATAATAATAATAATTAATAATAATAATAATAATAATAATAATAATAACAAAAATAATAGTAAAAATAAACAATAATAAAAATAAAAATCATAATAATATAATAATAAAAACAATAAAAAAATAATAATAATAAAATGATAATAAAAATAATAATAAATAAAACAATTAAATAAAATAAAAAATATAAAGAGAAAACCTAATGTTAATAAATATATGATTTAAAACATAAAGCAGTAGGTAAAGCAGTAAAAGCAGTAAATACAGTAAAGGTAAACAGTATGGCAGTAGAGGAGTGCTCAAAGCAGTAAAGCAGTAAACCAATCCTTCTAATCCCTACTAGTGTCTACTAATCCCTTTGTTGCTAGGCAACAGCGCTATTGATTTACTGTTTTACATTTACAGGTAGCAAGTATGTGTTTTTCTTAGAGAATTTCTGGTGGAGTTTTAGTAAAAAAAAATATTTAAAGCAAATTAAATTTTCTTTAACACATTACATTTTTTAATTTATAAATAAAAAGTATTAAAACAAAAACAAAAGTATATAAAAGAAACATAATGTTAATAAATATATGATGTAAAGCAGTAATGCAGTAAAGCAGTAAAGCAGTAAATCAGAAAAGCAGTAATGCAACAAGGATTATTGAGGTCTTTTTGTTTTGCTAGACAATTGACTATTGATTTACTGTCAGCCATAAGATTTAAGAAATTTTCTGTTTTTAAAAGAAATGTTTAAGTATGAAGTAAAGATGACTCATTGTATATTTGAAAAGAAATTCTTTGAATAGACTTTACGTTGATATCATTATTATCGGTCCAGCATGACGTCAGGCGTGCCTGAAGGCACGTGGCGGTACCTTGAAGCCTTGCGCTTGCAGGCGCACGCGGAGGCGGTCGGGGCTCACCAGCGGAAGCGGACTCGGAAATGTTTGCGTTCACTGCCCTAAATGTGTAACTCTTTAGATGTATATTCTGTCGTGCTAGAAGTGTTAGAAAAAGGCTAACTCCTAGTACGAAGCATCCTAGCCTTAGTAATATACACCAAATCAAATCTGCTTATCTTATAACCTAGGGTAGACACCCATATTAGGAAGGCTAGAAAAAGCTTGAAAAAGTGGCACTCAGTTGGCACTATGTGGCACTCACTTGGCACTATGTGGCACTCACTTGACACTCATTAGCACTCACCTGGCACTCGTCTGACACACCTAGGGATCTCATAGGACACCCCTAGACATTCCTTATGGTGATTGGGAACCATCAAAGTTGAACCGTAAAAGTTGAACCATCAATAAATCTGAGTCATCAAAGATGAACCATCAAAGATGAACCATCAATATAGGTGCCATCAAAGTTGATTCATCAATAATCCTGAGCCTTCAAAGAAGAGGCATCAAAGATGAGTTATCAAAGCTGAAGTATTAAAGCTGAGGCATCAAAGCTGAGGCATCAAAGCTGAGAATGACAAGAGTGTGTGTGTGTGCGTGTGAGTGTAAGTGTATATGGGTGAGTGTAAGTGTCTATGGGTGAGTGTAAGTGTCTATGGGTGGGTGTAAGTGTCTATTGGTGGGTGTATGTGTGTATAAGTGTGAGATTAAGTGTCTATGAGTGGGTGTAAGTGTCTATGGGTTGGTGTATATGTGTATAAGTGTCATAGTGTGTGTAGGTGTAGGTGTAGGTGTGAGCTAGGGTGGTGTATGTATCTAGGGTGGGTGTATGTATCTATAGTAAGGTTGGTGAGGGTGGGTATGTGTGTATATATGGCGGGTGTATGTGTCTGGGTATGTGTGTATGTGTCTATGTGTGTGTGTAGGTGTGTGAGCGTAAGTGTCTATGGGTAGGTGTATGTGTTTGTGTATACATAGCCGTGTGTTTGTGTGTGCGTGTAGTTGAAGGTGTGAGTGTGGATGGAAATAAAATGAACTTAAGTTACATACAGGAACTCAAATTAGGGCAGGTACCTACATGACCTCATGTTAAGTTCCCTACAACAGGTACTGCGTCAGGTACCTACATGTGCTCGACTTAATCCCACTTAATCCCTCACGAACCTTTATGAAAGGTCAATTTCGGGCCTTGATACGGTATCAAGGCCGAAATATCTTGCCAAGACCAATATCAAGACCAAAACATCAAAGGGCTGGCCCACTAAAGAAGTCAAGGGGCTAAAACTATGGAGGGGACACATACGACGGTTGCTACGCAACCTTCTAGCGCACCCCTTCTTCGAAGGGGTGCCAAAATGCAGCTCAGGAAACAACCTGACAAATAATCGATACAGTATCGATAGGCTAAATATCAATATTTTTAACGATATTTTTTCCACCGATATCCCCTCCGTACTACTCATATCGATTACTGGCAATTCTTTAGATGTAATTTTAATGATGTAACACAAAGTAATGGGCATTAACTCTGTCATAAACGATTTCAAACAAATATAGCAAAAAATTTCATCACCTACGATGTTATCGAGAAGTGGGATAGTCTTTCTTATGAAATACTGAACAGCGCTTTATCGATTTAAGAAAAAGTTACATAAACACAAGGATATTGGTCTTTGAACGTCAATTCAATGTTCAAATATAAGATTTAGTAGTAACCTGAATATGGTAAAGTTAATCTAAAAAAAATTAAAATCATTTGAAAATGCTATATGTACCGTAAAATGAATTACGGCCTGTAGTAGCTTTGATGTTCATGGCTTGCAAAGTATCCGTTTTAAGATGGTAATATCATCGGTCGCACTTTAGCCTTGACCTGTAACAAATAGCTTTGATGTTTACCGTATAGAACATATCTGTTTTAAGACGGTGATCTGTTCGATCACACTGAATAACTCTAATTAATAGCTTTAATGTTTACCGCGTAGATATATCTAAATCTAAGACGGTGATCCTAATCGTCACACTGAATAACTAAATAAATAGGTTTATGTCACGGCATAGAAACATATCTATTTTAAGAACGTGATTCTATCGAACACTGAGTTAAAAAATAATCCCAAAAACAAAACATTTCATCCACTTGTAGCACTATGATATTTGATGCTTAAGAAACCAAACACGGCTTCTATAGCAAACCATTTTCTTAAACAGTGGACAAATCCAAACACAAGATGTTTGTTGCTCGAAAAGAAAACTGTTCTGATAGAGCAAACTCATATTCACATTGACAGAGGACACATCCAACACAATAAATTAACAAAAATACTCTAGAACATTATGATGTTTGTTGCTTAAAGCAGATCTGCTCTAAGTGAGTAGACTCATATTCAATAAAAAACCATAAAAAAATATAAAAAATAATATACTTATTCAAAAAAACATAACAGCATTTGCTTTTTAAAACAGTTAGAACTCATCACAAATCAAGTAAACAAAAAATACTAAACAGTATTGAAGAATGTAAGTCTTTGCTAGGTCGATTTTCTGATATTCCTGTAGTTTCTTCTTCTTCTTCTTCTTCTTTATTCTTCTTCTTCTTCTTCTTCTTCTTCTTCTTCTTCTTCTTCTTCTCCTTCTTCTTCTTCTTTCTTCCTTCTTTCTTCTTCTTGTTCCTCTTCTTCTTCTTTATCTACTTCTATAACGACTAAACTAGAAGAAATTGGCAAGGGATGAAAATGTCTCCTTTGGCAATTTTGGGCGAATTTTATTTCAGAATTAATTTTTTTTTTTCAATTGATGAATGATGTTGTTTATGCCTATATTGCGGGTCTACTTCATTGACAACAGAGGTAGGAAAATAGTCGGATAGGAATTGTTAAGAAACTGGTTTGGGATCCCCCAATATTTGTCGTATTTGCGAAATGAAAAGCCATATCTTTAACGCAGAAGTTCTCGTAGAAAAAAATAAGTAATTATAAAGCTATCGTTTTACATAGATAATTACGATATAATTGCATTAATGAAACATCGCTTGCAATTGGAAGACTATTCAAAATTTTGCAACAAAATTAATGATTTCATAATCTGCCCAAATGAGAAGGATTTCTAACAAGAAAACGGAGCCGAAAATATCAATAAATGTCAGAGCAGAGCTTAGAGCGGAGCCTGTAATTTAAAATTTTGAGTCGAGCCGATTGGATCGGGTAAATTTAAATAATGGAGCGAAGACGGAGTAGTAGCTGGAACAAAATTTCCGGCTTCTTCCCAGCCTGGTTTCGTGTTTGTCTGTAGTCTTCTCTTCTTCTTATTTCTCTTCTTCTTCTTCTTTCTTCTTCTTCTTCTTTTTCTTCTTCTTCTTCTTCTTCTTCTTCTTTCTTCTCTTCTTCTTCTTCTTCTTCTTCTTCTCTCTATCTCTTCTTCTTCTTCTTCTTCTTTCTTCTTCTTCTTTTTCTCTTCTTCTTCTTCTTCTTCTTCTTCTGCTTCTTCTTCTTCTTCTTCTTCTTCTTTTCTTCTTCTTCTTTCTTCTTCATTCTTCTTCTTCTCTTCTTCTTATTCTTCTTCTTTTTCTTCTTCTTCTTCTTTTTTCTTCTTCTTCTGATTATTACTTATCTATTATTATTATTATTATTATATATTATTATTATATTATTATTTATTATTATATTATTAATTATCTATTATTATTTATTATTATTATTATATTATTATTATTATTTATATTAATTATTATTATATTATTATTATTATTATTATTATTATATATTAATTTATTATATTATTTCATTATTTATTATTATTATTATTATTATTATTATTATTATTATTATTATTATTATATATTATTGATATTATATTATTATTATTATTATTATTATTATTATTATAGTATTATTATTATTATTATTATTATTATTATTAATTATTATTATTATTATTATTATATTATTATTATATTATTATTATCGTTATTACTATTATATATGTATTATGTATATTATTATTAATTATTATTATATATTATTATTATTATTATTATTTATTAATTATTATATTCATTATTTTTATATATTATTAATTATTTATTATTTATTTTATTATTATTATATTTATTATATTCATTATTATTATTATTATCATTATATATTATTATTATTATTATTATTATTATTATTATTATTTATTATTATTAATTATTTTTATATTATTATTATTTATTATTATTCATTATATTATTATTATTATATGATTATTGATTATTATATTATTATTATTATTAATTATATTTATTATTATTATTATATTAGTAGTAGTATATTCATAGTAGTAGTAAGTCAGAGTAGGATAGTAGTATTGTAGTATAGTAGTTTAGTAGTAAGTAGTCAAGTACTAGTAGCGAATTAGTTGTAGTATTTTTTCATATTTATTATCATTTTAGTATTATTATTATTTGATTATATTATTAATGATACAATCATTATTTTTTTTTTTTTATTACTATTCATAATTATTTATTATCATTTTATTATTATTATTTATTATTATTATTATATTATTATTATTATTATTATTATTATATATATATTATTATTATATTATTATATCTATTATTATATATATCTATTATTATTATTATTATATTATTATTATATTATTATTATTTTTATATATTTATTTTATTATTATTATTATTATTTATTATTATTATTATATTATTATTATTATTATTAATTATTTATATTATTATTATTACATTCGACAAAAAAAAAATTTTTTTTCATTCACTGACCAAAGTTACTTTTCTGAATGCATTTTTGACGCTGATTCCAAATCTGGTTTCAGTTTTTCTCTATCAAAAACTGTGAAATAAAGATAAATATTATTTTTTTTTTTTTTTGAAAATGTAAAGTGTTTAACCTAAAAATCATGAAAAATTTTTTTTCGATGAACTATTTTACGAATGAATATACATTATACATCACATTACAAACTAAATAGTATTATATAAAATATAAATAAAACTTACTGCATAAATAAAATTTTACTAAACAAAAAAGTTACTTAAAGCGTTTGATTTTAGATTTTCTTTTATAACTTGTCTGGTTTCATGATATTAGCAATCCAACAATGTCAGCCAATCTGTCTTGTTCCAAAATCCTTATTACGAGTTAAATGTCAATGTCTGATGAAGCGTTCATTGCTTATTCACTTACTTGCACCAAATCATCTTAAAAAATTTAGAGGGAATGAAGAAATGCATTTCTTCAAAACTTTGACACTCCTTCTTTAAAAGGGCATCAAAGGTCCTCAGAATCTCAATACCACTTTTTATATCAGAAGGACGTTATTCCAAGAAATTTGCATATTCATATTGATAAATCCACTATTTCTAATCAAGAGGCCGAGAGCCTTTTCAATATCCAGTCTTTTAAAACCTACCCTGATTTGTGTCTAACAAAAATTCCTCTCTCTATTTTGCTGTATTAACTTCGCAAATTCTGGAAAATGTATCTAACCCCTCTGAATCAACTTTCTCCATTGCTTATAACAAATTCTTCATTAAACAAAGTTTCATGTGGAGTTGTAGTGAAGAAAAGAATCATTTTGGGGATCATCCAAGGAACAAGATTGACCATGCCTTGTATCCTGACATTATGCAGTCTTAGAGACTAATACGTTACATTATGTTCATTAGTAGTCAGAACTTCCCAGAGACAAAAAAAGCAATAAAATGTTAATCCAACTTGCATTCCATAACATGCCTATACTTTCAGATCTCCGCAAGATATTCCATTACGACTGTATATTTACGCCTTTAAGCAGTATATACAATTGCCATATTGTTTCTTTTGAGATGCCGAATTGCTATGGGGATAGATGCTTTACATTACCATTTTGCAGAGAACTGCTTTCAAGCTATCTTGATGCAATCTATAAAAGACACCACTCAGAATGCTAGTATGTGTCTGAGACACAATCAAGGAATAATCATCTATATCGTCAATAACAAACAGAGAACCCATTACTGTAAAAAGTATGCTGTAAGTAAAATTTACGTAGTAACTGATCAACATTTCCAACGTTAAATATTTTTCCTTTAGTTTTGATCAGCCCGGGAAGTTCTTGCTTCTCTTTCGATAGAGATGTCTCTAACAAGATCATTCAACTGTTCTTGAGAAAAAGATTTGTCTCAAAATAGCGTTCTTCTATCGTGGTAATATGGAAATCTACAGACTGTCAGGAATGCTACCAACTGCTCGTCTATAACCATCAATGGCATCTCAATAGGCTAGCCATCATAGGCGAGGAATGAATGGCGAGTGATTCATTATGTTGGCCGTCATCTACGTGCGAAATCAAGGCTTGGAGATACCAATATGTTTTTTGTTTTTTTTGCAAACACTTTTCAAGCGACTTCAAAATAGTCTTGATGATGATCTCTTGGTTCCCTCATATCATAGGTTATTAAGCAAGCATTGAAGCTTTCTATTTCTATATTAACCAATCGCGTTAATCCGTTTTGAAAGATGAACAAATCTGATGATGCGCCCATTCTTATCTTTGTCAACCTAAAAGGACAACCAAATAACATATTGTAATATTTTCTAGGTCTGTATGTAATTGTTCGTTATTGTGTTGTTGTTGTGAAACAGCCACAAACAAAGCAAAATGCTTGCAGGTGAATAGTTTACATTGTCGAGGCATGCTGTTTGGTCCGGAGAAAATTCAAAATAATAAGAGCACAGCACAACTTTCTGCTACAGAAGACAAAGATTAACTAAAGAGTAAAGACCATTCCCATGTCTCCATAAGTCTGAAAATTCACCTGATGCTGTTGCCAGATGTACGATGACAAAAGTAAGTAACAATTTGTTGTTAAATAATCAAAACTGTTCAAGATAAAATCCCTACATGCTACAACAAATCTGATTGTAGATTTGAAATCAGCGTCAAAAATGCTATAAAAAAAACAACAATATATCTTATGAAAATTTGTTGCCGACCAGTATATTACTATTCATTATTTATTATTATTATATTATTATTATATTATTTTTATTATATTATTTTTATATATTATTATTATTATTATTTATAATTATTATTATTATTATTTATATATTATTATTATTATTATTATTATTTATTATTATTATTATTATTATTATTATTATTATTATTATTATTATTATTATTATTATTATTATTATTATTATTATTATTATTATTATTATTATTATTATTATTATTATTATTATTATTATTATTATTTTATTTAATTTATTTTCATTTAACTATTTTTTTATACAAGCAGCGTCATTCTTCTAAGAATAGTTCTTATTTTTCAGTAAGAAATTTTATTCAGACTATTCGAGAATAAAAGAAGTTTAAAAACTTTTAATTATTATAACAATTATTTCGCCGCATTACTTCAGCATGATCACGGTAACTAACTATTATTTATTAACTTGTGAGTTTAAAAAATAATTTTATGAAAATCAAAAAAGAAATCCAAAAAAAAGCTTACATTGCTTTGCAAATACAACAATTATCTGGATACTAGGTGTACCTCCAAAACACTAATAAATTCAAAAAACATTAAAGCACTCATTTCCTTAAATTCACATTAATGTCTGCTTAAATTTTTTAATAAAAAGAATTCTCTAATGCGCAGATAGCGTAAATTACCAACTAATTGAAATAAATTTAAACAATTTAGCAATTCAGACTGATAGGATGGATTTGTTTCCGTCGTTGTCACATAGCTTCCATATTTTACTGTTATACCTGTGTTGCATTAATTCCGGTTTCCTTAAGGTGTTAGTTGTGTATCCCTTTTTAAATATACACAAACATAACTTCTGTAAATCACTCGAAACAAATAACCACGTGATACTTAAAATATAGGAACACTCGTCTCGGTTGTATAGTAACTTCTAAACATTTACTTTTTTTCTCTGACTTAACATGTTCCTTAACAATTATGTTTAATTTTTGCTCTCATTAGAATTCTTAACAAAAAGTTAATAAGAATAACAAAAAACTTAATTAATAATGGTTACCCTCAATAAAATAGAAAAGTTATTAAAAGAAAAACGTAAAAACAACATTTAACTTCAAATAAAAATTCACTGACTTGGAAAGCAAGATAACTTTTTATATTTTAAATCTCTTTAAATTTGCAATTTTTATGAGAAAAACGAAATAAACCATCAATTTTTAAAGGAAGCATTACACGAACGGATCACAAATCCCCCCTCCTACAGCTGAAATGCTAATTGCTTTTAAAAATTTTATTCAAAGTCTGGTATTTTAACTATCTGCGCCATTACAGATATCACTCTTATTAAAAAAACTGTCAAGCCGGACAATCATATTGAATTAATGAAAGAAGAATGGCTTGAAATTTTTTTTGAATATACTTTGGTGTTTGGCACGTTTACACCTCGTATCCATTTAATAATAGTTATTTTGCAAGCAATGTAAGCTTTTTTTTGATTTTTTGATTTTCATCAAAATTATTTTTTTAACTTCACAATTAATGCTAAAATAATTTTTTTTTTTTTTTTTTTTTTTTTTATATTTAAAAATTTATTTTTGTAAGCTCATTATAAAATAAAGTAGTTAACCGGGTTCATGCCAAACTTATGTAGGGAAAAGATGTGAAAATTAATGCCTTTCACTTCTTACATTATTCACGAATATTCGCTGACAAATCTTTCTTCTGAAAAAATTAAAGAAACTATTTATGAAGGAATTGAAAGAACTTGTTAAAAAGACGGTTTAAACTTGACGCTATATAAATTTTCTTATTATATATATTATATTATTATTATTATTATTATATTAGTATTATTATTATTATTATTATTATTATTATTATTTATTATTATTATTATTATTATTATTATTATTATATTATTAATTATTATTATATGTATTTATTTATTATAATTATATTTATTATTACTACTTATTATTATTATTATTATTATCCATTATTATTATTGCAAATATTATTATATTAACAAGATTAGACAGATTAGTAAGCTGAATGATATGGGGATTTATCTATTATTATTATAATTATTATTATTATTATTATTATTAATTATTTATTATTTATATATTATCTATAATATTTTTTATTATTTGATTTTATTATTATTATATATTATTATTCATTATTCATTATTATTATTTATATTATTATTATTATTATATATTATTATATTAATTTATTATTTATTAATTATTATTTATATTATTATATATATTATTATTAGTTATTATTATTATTATTAATTTTATTATTATTTTATTCATTATTATTAATTATTTTATTATTATTATTATTATATATTTATATATATTATTATTATTATTATTATTATTATTATTATTATATCTTGATTATATATATATATTATTAATTATTATAATTATTTTTATTAATTTTATTATTACAGGTTATATTGAGCATTAGTAGCTTAAATAGTATTAGTAGTATTAGTCATTAATAGTAGTAAGCGTTTAGTACTATATTATATAGTAATATATTATATTAGCTATTTTATTTTTAACTTAAGAATTATTAATACTTTATATTATATTATTATTATTATTATTATATTATATTATTATTATATATTTATTATTATTATTATATATTATTATTATTTATATTATTATTATATTATTGATTGATTATATTATTATTAATATATTATATGATATATATTATATATATTATTATTATAGTTACTTATTATATTTATATTATTATTAATTATTATTATTTATTTTTATTATGATTAATTATTATTTTTATTTTATTGATATTATTTATTATTTTATTATTATTATATTTATTTTTATTATTTTAATTATTATTATTATTATTATTATTATTATCAGATTAATGTTATTAATATTATTTTTATTAATTATTTTATTATAATATTATTATTATTAATATATGATTATTATATTATTTTTATTATTATTATATTATTATTTTTATTATTATTATCATATATTATTATTTATAATATTATTATTATTATTATTATTATTATTATTATTATTATTATTTTATTATTATTATTATTATTATTATATTATTATATTATTATTATTATTATATATCTATGATTATTATATATTATTATTATTATTATTAATTATTACTATTATTATTATTATTATATATTATATTATTATTATTTATTATATTATTAATTACTTTATTATTCATTATTATTATTATTAATTATGTTATTTATTATTTATTATTATTATTATATTATTAATTATTATTATTATTCTCTATTCATTATTATTATTATTATTATTATTATTATTATTATTATTATTAATTATTTATTTATTATTATTTATTTATTATTATTTATTTATTATTATTTATTTATTATTATTTATTTATTATTATTTATTATTATTATTTATTATTATTATTATTAATATTATATTATTATATATTATATTATTATTATTATTATTATCATTATTCATTATTATTATTATTTTATTATTATTATTATATTATTATTATTATTTATTATTATTAATATTATTAATATTATTATTATTATTATTATTTATTTTAATTATTCTTTCTACAAGATGTCTTGATATTTTGCTATTAATTAAGTATTTACATATTACTATTATTTTTTAAGTAATCGTCTGTTGAATAGATCTTTGTATTAAATGTTGAATATCTTCGTTTAAGGTTTGTTTTTTGTTTTTGGCTTAATTTAACATAGTCAGTTTTCTATTACTATTTTGCCTTTTTTTTTATTAAAATCTATTTATGTTTTTGTAATATTTATAATGTAAGAAAATTTCAAAATGTGTTTAAATAATGCTTTCATTTAAGCACAAGAGTCTCACAAATATAGTACCGATTGTGTTTAGTAAGAATGGTGTCTGAAGTTATATTTTTTTTGTGTGCGAAGAAGAGTTGTTAAGATCTACTTGTGACGCTAAATCAGGATGGATAGAACATGATTATGGATCGCTTATCTTGATTTATCTAAATTAAGAATAGTGTGTTGGATGGAGAGCGAATGTGATAAGGAAGAAAGTGGCATATAATTAAGATTCAGAAATGAAGTAAACAACGTCAATAAGGATAATATTTGAGAGCGCCTTAAAAGTAAATCAGTTTGAATGGACAAGATTGAAAATGACCAAATCTGAAGCAAATGAAGAAAACGATGGGTTAGCAGTAGCAAAGAAGTGTCGCTTGAAATGTGCTAAAAGTCAGGGACAGTAAGAATTTTAACAATGAGTGGTGGAATGAGAGGTGATGCAAGCGTTTAAAAGTTAAAAGAGAACGTATGAAATGTACTAAAGCCAATATAGGTCTCAAAGAAGATGTTTAGAATTATTATAAGAAGAAAAAAGTAATACTAAAAAAAGATGCATACGTTAGAAAGACAAAAGGGAGTTAAATGAACAAGCTTGAGAGTATGATTGGGACTTACAATGCGAATAAATACGCTCTTTGGAAGTAGGAGCGAAAGGTTAAGAATGAGAATAAAGGGGAATCTGCTTAAATAAAGAATATTGATGTCTTTCATTAACTTATATAGAATAGGAAGGATGTGGAGGACACTTCTGAAATTCCTCGCAAAGCATGGCATGTAAGAAAGAGGTGAAGTGAATGTTAGATGATTGATAATGCAAGGACATGAATAGTATTTTTGGATAGTCGTAGCAAGGAGAGGTAATGATGTAGAGTGAGAAAGTTATAAGAATGGTAAATCCTGCAGAGGTGATAGATTAAGATTCTAGCGGAATTGATCGAGAAGAGCGAGAATGCGTTGATTGAATTGATCCTGGAAAAGTTGTGTAACAAAGAGTTATTGGAGGTATAGCTCGAGCGATTGAGGGTGAGCAGATAATCAGTACCTTATATTAAGTAAGGGATAAGAACTAGAAATTATACGGAAATTAGGCTTATGAGTTGTAATAGGTGAAGGAAAACTCTTATTTGGTCGCAAAGAATCTGCGTCGAAGAGACTGAAAGACTGTTATATGCTGTGAAGAAACAAGTTGCGTTAGAAGTGCTGTAGTGTGTGATTCAAATCTTCATATTAAAAACAAACAATGTTGAGAAAATGAGAGAGAAGAAATAAATTGCATTTAGTTTTTATGAATTTGCAACATGCGCTATGACAGATGTTAATTAGGGAAGCTCTTGGCAGAAATATGATTTATATATATAGTGTAGGTAGTAAGGCTATCCTGAATGGGATCGAATATATGTATCGATTAGTAAGCGTGTGTTCTGTAAAAAGACAATGGAGTTGGAAAAGTGATACTTTAATATTATAGCGGATGTACAATAGGATGACGTTATGTCTCTGGTTTATTTTAATTTATATGATGAATTATGCAAAGAATTAGAGCGTAGGTGCAGGATGGTGTTTAGCAATGATGGAAATGAAGAGAGTGAGGTGCCCTACCTATTATATTGATGGATATTTTTTGTGTGTTCGAAATTGATAGAGAGAGTTTCAAAGAATTCTGGAGAGAATTTGAAAATAGTTAGTAAAGGAGTGTTTTAAAGAATGTAAGATAAGAGTAAATTATGGTGTGAGAGAAGTGAGCGACCAGTCCTTAGCGTGTGAAGTTTATATCAGATGGTGACCAGCTAAACAGATGTTCCTGAGTTTAAATATTTAGATTATGTTGGATGTAAAAAGGGAACGGAATGATTGCACAGATGAGTAGAAGTTTCTGAAAGGCAAGGAAGGTGCTGTGAAACAATTAAATCGTTGGTGCGATGTAAAGGACTAAGTCTTGAGTGCTGTAGGGTCTTACAGTGAGTATTTGATTACATGTGTTAATGTATATATCACGAATATGCGTTCTGAATAGGAGGTTATAGTGCTTAAAGTCATTTTATTCAGCTGTGACAATCTTAGGGCGATGTTAGGTGCTGAAGAAGAATAATAAAAACAAGAATATGAAACGTATTAGAGAGGCTGATTGTGTGTGAAGAAAGGGAGTAAATGAGAGAAAAAATAAAGTATGTGAGATAGTTTGTCAGCTAGAAAGGCATGACGATAGATCGTGGTTAAGAGATGTATATGTGAGTATGTGGAACAAACGGCTGGACGAGCGAGAAAAAGTGGATTGAGTTAGTAAGGGAAGGCCTGGAGAGAAAATGTTGACTTTGGCAGAGCGAGAAGCTAAGGTGATCATAATAAGAGTTAATGACGTTTTTGGGGTATGGTTGTCCCACCTGGGCCAGGGATGAACCCACATTGATGAGAGCCAATAGTGAGATAGTTCTGTGTTCGTCCCGTGATTCTATGGAGATTTTCTTACTGCGACAGTCTCCACTAAAAGGTTTATAATAATGAGGGCGGTAAGCAGGCTTCTTTCACTGTATCATTATCTTCTACTACTTTTCTGTTTCCTGTACATGTTACGCACCTTAACTCCAAAAGTCTGGGAAAGAAGGTCGATAATGATGATTTGATGTATGATTAAAAATTTCACACAAAAAAATATTAAAATGCTTAAATCCTCTATGCACATTCTGTCCTTAGCCTAATAAATGAAATTGTTTACACGGCAAGTGAAAATCTTTTTGTTTATTTTCTAATTTTCATAAATCATTATTAGTAGTGATGGCACATAATCGAATGGCATCGAACGGAGGAAACGTCGGTTTTTCAGAATTCGGAATCAGAATCGAATTGGATCGACAAAATTTACGATTTCTCTTGACCGATTCTCTTAGATATTACAATCTGAAATAAATTTTTATTTCGATCTTTATGATTATTTCAAAGAACAATATTTTCGAGTCTGCCATATGTTGATTTTTTAATTCATGTTCTCCTTAATTCTACTTTAATTAAAGAAAAACTGGATTGAGCGCGCATCTTTACGTAGGACTAAGTTATCATGTTAAGATTTTCAGACATTGGCAATGTTTCGTTAGTCATGTTATATTAATATGTTTTGATAATTATATACCCCTGAACTCGTAAGTGAGCAGTATATTTGCATTGTAGGCTTGTAATAAATTGACAATCTATGAATAAATTGCTATCCTGTCAAGTTTCACCTTTTCACGAATATCTCACACAAGCATCTAATATTAAGTGCATTGTCTTCAAATGTTTATGGAGAATTCAAATTCCGCTAATAAAATTCATGTTATAGTAAGGGATAGCGCACCTAATATGGCTGCAGGAGTTACAAGGATTCCAGGAAATACCTTGCTTTTTACACTCTTGGCAACTAGTTCTCAATGGTGCCATATTTGAACAAAGAGACGTGAAAAAAAATGTATCCATATGCAAACAAATGGTAGGTCATTTTAATCACTCGCCTTAAGCTATTGCTAAGTATGAAGAATATCAAACTAGATTTAATTTACCACATCACATATTTATTCAGATTAT
Organism: Trachelipus rathkii; assembly: GCA_015478945.1. Classification (NCBI taxonomy): domain Eukaryota; kingdom Metazoa; phylum Arthropoda; class Malacostraca; order Isopoda; family Trachelipodidae; genus Trachelipus; species Trachelipus rathkii. The sequence continues at coordinate 7,947 of JABUQX010115447.1, read as the reverse complement.
ACAACCAATGTAAATAGGCAAGTAATCATATGCTTTTTAAAATTTTTGAAAAAAAGACTGCTCTCATCTTCATATTGCAGTGATCATTCAAACCCTGCATGCTTAGAAACAACCGGAAAAGTTTGAAAAATTGCTTAAAAATACTTAGAAAATTTTTGTGCATTGCACAAATTCGTTGACCAACAAGGAATCAATCGGCACTCGCAATAATCCCAAATAGGAAAGTGATTTGTAATTTTTTTTGAAAAGTGTCAGAAAAAAAGTACTATTGAGGAACTTGGACTACACTACAGTATCAGCATGGAAAACTTCAGTAAAAAATAGATGCAGCATTTCCTTTACTGATAAGAATCTTGTGCTTGCTACCTATCTTGATCCACGCTTTAAAACCATTACATTCCTTGAGGATGAATATGACAATAAAAATGTGGAAGATATTCTTAACCAATGGATGTGCGAAGATATATGTTGTGTTAAATGAAAGAAAAACAGTATCCACGTACTTTAAACTAATCTTCAGATCTTCTTAATTTTCAACAGAATCGGGCGAAAAAAGTGATACTAAAGATAATAGTTTTAACTTCAGTGTTTGAAAACCATGTTTTTCGAATCTTTAAAGAGAAAAGACGTTAAAAACGCAAAAACTCATCCTAAGGAAGAAAGACACATATAATGAAAATTGAAAATGTTTTAAAAGTAGTAGAAATGAGCCAATATTAAAAATTAAACTAGTAAAAATCAGAAAGTCCGTTACAATGGTGGTCATCGAATTAAGTACCTTTCAGCATGTTGGATTCCTTCTAGAAAATATCTTAGCTCGCCCCCCTTTCTCCATGGAAAGAAAGACTCTTCACGAGTCGGGATATCAATTTTTTCTCCTAAAAAAATCGATTGCACGCAGAATGAAGAAATTTTAATGTTTGCACTACACATTTAAGAGGTCATGCATTTTGACTACAAATAATAATGGTAATTTTGCTTCAAGATCTTACTTTTTAGGTAAATTAAAGAGGATTTTTTATTTAAAACAAAAAATGCAAAATTGTTCAGCTTATTGCTAAATTTTCTAGGTATTTCCTATTATTTTCAGTGGTAAATAAATAAAAAGGTAATTAACTATATTATTTTCTTTTAGCAAAATAAAATATAAAGAGCAATTCTTTAGAACTATCTAAATTTATAAGGTTCTATATAGCATATAAATTAGTTTGAGTTTAGGAAAATTAGACATAATATTATATATATATATATATATATATAATATATATATATATACTATATAGATATATATTATATATATATAAATTATATATATATAAAATGATATATATATATATATATATATATTATATAAACATATATATAATATTATAGATATATATATAATATATATATAATATATATATATATACAATATATAATATATATATATTATATATATTATAATATATATATATAGATATATATACTATACCTTATATATATATATATATAGTATATAATATATATATACTATATATAGTATGATATATTATATATAACATGAATTGGAATCGAATCGAATCGGAATCGGCACTTCTTGACTGGATATCGAGAATCGGGAATCGAATCGGCTGGAAATTTGGGAGATCGTTACCATCACTTAATTATTAGCATATACTATTCTTAAGTTTTTAAGTTGTATCCTTTTCAAGAAGCTATTTTTCATTGTCTCAACATTTTCCCGAATTATAATTTCAGAGCAGGGAAAAACTACTCTAATTTATAAATCACTGTCAAAAAATTTAATAAAAACCCTGCAGATTTATTGTTATATTTTCCTCATTTCTAGGGTTGATTTGATATTTTCTTCTTTCTTTTTCAAGAAACCTAAATAAATTGTTTATTGTTCCAAGATAATAATTTTTTTCACCTTAAATACTAGAAAAAATCATTGTCAAAAAATGATAATCATGTAATTGATACAAAAAGTCTCAGAATTTCAGCATTTATATAATTCAACGAGATAATTAAAACTAATTGTAGAGCATTTTACTCTATGCCACACACGGTTTCGCAATATTTAGGTAGCTGACCACTTATTCCAATACGAGCAACCCACTACCCTCGCATCTACATAATTTTAAAATTGAATATGAATAGATATTGAGGTAAATAATCCTAAACCTTTCTGAAAATTAATATTTCAACATCTAATATCCAAAAGAGTCTAAACTTACCCACAAAATATTCATTTTCGTTTTTTAATAAAAGAGACAAATTTGAATATTTCTTTCCATTATAATCATCTTGATCTACATGAAATTTTCAGGGTGTATATAATTGGGAAGTTACATCTTTTTTTTATTTAAACAATTGCTTTATATACTCAACCATTTTGCCCCTGCTTCAATGAGGAAGATGTTTTAATATTATTGATTTTCCTTGAACAGCTGCGGCAAAAAAAGATTGAAGTAATTAAAGAATTTTTATAAAATAATAAAGATAATTCTCCACCAATATATTGCACCATAAGAGTCTCTTGTAGTCAATGGTGAAATAATAAATCATTTATGACAAAAAAGCAAGTTTTTCCTCAACTAAATTGACAAAACACAGCTGGGGAAACTTTTGAAAGTTGCTCAAACTTTAAACATGATTCTATATAATTTTAAGTATATTTCGAACAAAATATTTTTTAGACTTCTCATTAAAATTTCTCAAAACAAGAAGCAAAGAAGCCACCCAATATATCCCAATAAGCCATATTAAACATATTAGAAAGTAATTTATTCAATTGTGCGCTGCATGCGAGAGGAAAAGTCTGTTGATATTAACGAGCTATTAGATTGAAATTACATAATTACCAATAAGAAGTGAAAAAAGTATTTTGTATTTTTAGCTAAGAAGACAGTAGTGAAATAAAGGTCAAGAGGACCAAAAAAATTGGTCAATGCGATCTGTGCTGTGTGTATAGGTCCTTAATACAGTAAACTGTACTTCCAGATCGTTAGGTATATTAGAGAAAGTTTCTCGTCCTCCTTCCTAACCTACATCAATATGAGAGGAGCCACAATCATTGTGCATATACTGTTGTGACACTGCTCAAATAAAAAGCTATAATTCGTTCTCGTAAAGTCACTTAACCTGCATGCCTTTGTGCACCATTATATGAGACAGTACACATTCTCGAAAGTAACACTATATAGCTATAGTATTAATATATATATTCGTAAGCAGTCTGTAAAAAGTCTCACTATCAAGCTCTTCAGCAAACTCTAAACCGCAGAGCTCCTTCCAGCACACCCATCACGGTCACATCAATCTAAACCAATACTACCACAGATATATATATACCCATCAACGTAATCCCTTATAGGAGAGAGCACCCAGTATTCCCATACCACCACCATTATGTATACTCACAACACACATATTTCTATGATTGTTAATTTAAAATCTCCTCACCACACTCTCTCTGAAGGCACAGACTCCACCATTACCCGCGAAACTGTGATGAAAAAGGTTATAGTTAGAGATATTAAGTTCATTAGAGAAGAGAGAGAGAATCCCTAGATAGCTGATCATTTGTTCTCCAGACAGAAGTAGAGCGTTAGGGATGAGATAGAGAGGTATGTAACATCACAGCATTCGATTAACGTCTAGGAACTTGATCTGCCGAAGTATAATACGTCAAAAGTTTCATAACATTGACGAAGTGAGCTTAGCGTGCACAATCCCGCCTCATGGCTGCAGATTCGTCCTGTACTAATAACAAAAAAAAATAAGACCTTATATTAAAACTTTTAAAACTAAAATTTGCGAATTCTCGTTTTGAAAAAATGAGAGATTAATTGCAAGTACACATGTGCAGAGAATAAGTTAAATATGATTCAACACAAGGTAGGGGCCAAACGTTATTTTTGTTGTAGTAAGTTAAGGTTTAGGTTACCGTTGATGTGTGGGAAACTTTTTAATATTAACCAATTTATTCAAATTTTTCTGTGATGTTAACTAGGTTAGGTTATGTTGAAAATTTTTGCGTAGGGTATGTTCATAACGTGTGATAACAATTGTTTTGATATGATCTTGAACTAGTTCTCTGGCAATTAGGACCTTATCTAATGTTCCTTCATGGGTAAAATAGGAACTTTTGATAATGTTAGCATTTATTCGAATTTTGGTAGACTATGATAGTGTTAGATATTTGTAAATATTGTTAGAATATGTTATGTTAGCAGATTCTAAAAACTTTACTGCCTCAGAATGTAATTATCATAATCAGAATAAAGGTTACTATAGGTTATTTTAATTAAGCGAAATCTTCGCCTTTCTATCATCTATTATTAATATTACTTAAGTTACATGATACATTAACATACGAATTTAGATCTCACAAATAATGTTACGATCGATATAGATCAACTAAAACATAGAAATTATGCCTGCATCCTAAGTTGGGTTAGTATTTTGACTGTATAATATTAGATTAGTTACCTTAATAAGTAAGCGACCTTTATTGTTTTTTTAAAATTTTGGTTTTGTTTTTATTTTTTTATTAAAAATTTTTATAGTTTAGTAGTTAGATAGGCAAAATATGTAAAAGTCGTGCTAGATAATATCTTAATTTTAGCAGGTGTTAATGTCAAAATATTTATATGTTAACACTTTATTCATAGAATCAGCATTTTGAAATTTTAGGGCATGAAAAATCTTTTGCTTAACCTTTGTTAGATTTTACAATGTTAATTAAATGTAATATTTAATAATGTTATGGCATATATAAGAAATATAAGAGTTAAAGTTGCGTTTTTTTATGCAGTACTGTTAAGTTAGTTCACAAATTAAGGTGAAGTTAACTTTTAAATGATTAGCATTTCTTCATAGATTTGTAGTCTTATTAGATAGGTTAGCCTATGTAGATTATTGCTATAATATTGCTTCTCTCTTATTGAATAATATAATCACCTCGTTCGAAACTTTTATCCATGATTTAGCTTTTATCACTATTCAGCTATGTTAAGACATAGATTAGATGTTATGAATACAATTTGGCTAGATTTTATTACATAATTACTATATTAATTTAAATTAACATATATTTATAAAAGTATAAAATATAAAATTTTCTTTTAGAATACTTTTAATAAAATATTTTAAAGTTTTTCTTTTAAATGATTATATTTAACGATCGTGTTTGAAATTCCCTACCTCGATCTTATTGTAAATGGAATATTCTTAACTTATCGCGATTATGGATAATTGTATTTTAGAAACGAAAAGAATGACAAGAATGAATGATATTGCATCATGTTATATACATGGAGATTTAAATGTGATAAACATAGCATTTTGCTTGATGCGTCGCTTTCTGTGAAAGTTCTAGTCCTTTACTATTGCCATAGTGTTTTGTTAAACTTAAAAAGTTATCAGATTTTAAAGTCTCTTCCTAAATATATTTAATGTGTAGAAATAAATGAAACATTGATTAAAATATTTTCAAGTAGTATTTCATACTATAAACTTTTTACGTTGAGTTGTATAATTATTATGGAAACTTTCAGTTTCACGTAAAAAAAGTTATTTTTATTCTATTTTTATTGCAATGAAGTTCTTTCATTGTTATCTGTTTAAGCAAAAAAATATTATGTCCTATATGAGACTTAAAAGCAGTACATTCACATTGATCATAGATGGGAGAGAGAGGTAAGGATGTGCGATTGCGTTACTGCTCTTACTGCTTAGGATCATTAAATACTTATTGTTTTACATTATACAAAAAAAAAAATATAATTATGTCAATTCATTGTTTTTTTTAATTATTTAAAACAAATGTTCTTAACTCACTTTTTAAATAAATAATTTTAGTAAATACAAAATAATTATTTTTAATATTTTTATTAAATAAATAAAAATGAAATAACATAAAGGTTCTAAGTAAAATGAACATTTCAATTAAAATAAAAATTATAAAAATAAAACTAAAAATATATAGCAAAAATATATATGTTAAAATTTATTAACTTATAAAATAATAAGAACCTAATAAACAAAATATAAATATGAAATAAAACATAAAATAGTAAACAAAATAACAAAGCAAAATATAAATAAAGCCAAAAAAAAAATATAAGTGTTAGGATATAATGGAAATAATTATAAAGATAAAAGGATAAGGCTTACAAAAAGAAAACGAGATGTAAATATTAATATGTTGAAATATAAATGATATTACTATTACAAAATTAGTACTCTTAATATTAAAGTTATGCTCCCAAAAAGTTAAAGGAGAAGTTTGTTACTAAAAGTAGGAATATAAATAAAAGTATATTAGTTGAAGCTAGCCAAAAAAAAGAGATTATGTGAAACATTAACATATTTGAAAAGTAAATCAAATTTATAAATGTTAAATTTCAGACGAAAACTAGATACAATGTACCGACATGAACACTTAAGAACGGAATCAGTTATGTGAACACGCATTTTATATAATATGGTTAATATAGGCATTCTAGTTTGGTTTTCGGAAAAGAAAATAGTCCATGCTAGAGTAAGAATGGTAAGCTAGATCCATTATCCTGAGTGAAAGATGAATAGATAGATACGATAGGATAGATGAGATAGATAGATAGATAGATAGATAGAATAGATAGATTAGATAGATAGATAGATAATAGATAGATAAGATAGACTTTAATTCTATTATTATCGAAACAAGTACATTTTTTTAATAAGTAATTAAAAATAAAAATCCAAGAACTAAAATAACAATAATAATATGTAGGAATCATCTCAAAGAGTCTTCTCTACTTTGAATAAACCATATTCTTGCTTTTAAGGCATCAAAATCATTATGAAAAATATTTGAAACGTTGTATTTTGATTGAAATATTTTTTCTATATTTCTCACCAGTCTACCTCTAATCAATAAGGATCGATTCTTATCAATAAATTCACATGGTCTATTAAATAGCCTAAAAACTGTGCATAATTTCATATAATTTAGATAATGTTTAAACAGCAACATTTCAAGACTATTACAAACATCATGGTTACTAAATCTCGTTGAAATTTTAAGGGTCTTCTTAATCGCATTGTGAAAGCCAGTTTCAAAATGTTTCATCAATTGACTACTGTTAGCTAAGTTAACCCATAAATCTGCTCCATAAAATGGGGTACAATAGGATCTTAGCAAATACAAAATCATTTCGGGATCCAGTGATCTAAATCTACGCAAAATAAGATTAAACTTACCAAAAAATTTGTTTCTTGCTCTTTTAATATCCAAGCTTTCTTCTAAATAATTATTGATATAAAAACCCCAAGTATATTTAGATGCGTTCATATCATTAATGAATCACCTTGACAGCTGAATTTCACTTAGATTTTCTTTTTATTTTGGTCGTTTTCTTAATGAAATTAACAAGCAAACTCTTGTCATGGTTTATATTTAGGCATAAATCAGTTATAACATTTTCTGCTTTATATAGAAGAGTTTGAAGGCCACTAATTGATGGAGCAAGCAATACTAAGTCATCAGCATACATAATAATATTTGACATACGAAATCCTAATCTAGTTCCAATTTTACTTTTAACAATATTTCTTATTAGTTCATCAACAATACATAACAAAAGTGGGGATAATATTCCACCCTGTCTTACACCGTTTTTTACTTGCCAAGTATTGAAAAACTATTTTTGTGTTTAACATTAACAAATTGATTTTTATAAATGCTCATTATAATATTCAAAATACCGGAGGGAATATTCATCTCATTAAGTTTTTTGAATAAGACCTCATGATTGACCTTATCAAACGCTTTGAAAAGTCCAAAAAAGCGGCGTATACATCCGATCCTCTATCAGTATAGCTCGCAATAGTTTCCTTTAAAGAAAACATGGCCGTCACTGTTGAATAATTTTCCTAAAGCTGTGTTGCCTATCGTCAAGAGTAACAAAATCCTCT